>FIZV01046725.1:0-11486 GCA_900050545.1 Trionymus perrisii | reverse complement strand
TATAATTTTAATTACACAAAAAACACCAATTTTTTGGTTTTTTTTTTTTTTTTTTTTTTTTTTTTTTTACATAGGTATTTCCTTCGAGCTCTTCAAATATCTTTTTAGATCTCAATTTGTCGGTGTATGCAGGGTGCTCTGGAATTGAATGTACAAATTTTATATATGACTTACTTGTAGATCCAGGGCAATTTTTTCTTGAAAAGAGTAAATTTTATGCGCATGCGTGAGAACTTGTAGAGTTGTTTCTTACGTGTTTATGTAATATAAGCATGCTTTCTTTATTTCATTAAGTAGCCCGAAAAAATAAACGAATAAAGAGAAATCGCAAGTACAAACTTTTTTATATCGCATTACTCATTAGACAGGAAAACTCAATTTTTTAAATTAAAAGTTTTTGCTTCACAGTTCTTCCAAGGAAACTGCTGATTATTTTTTTTTTCATTCAATATTTTTCTGCAAATCAACAAAATTTTCTACACAATTTTTTTCCTAATTTTTGTTTTAGTTCTTTCCAGTAAATTTTTAATCAATTTTTTTTTTTACAAAATTTTTGATTAAAGTTTTTACCAAACTTAAAAATCTCTAAAGAAAAATTCAAGTCATTAAAATTTTTTTCAAAAACTTGATCAATAGCCTACAAAAATGATTTTCTGAAAAGAAATATTATCGCAAAATTATCTTTAGAAAAAATAAAGGAAACAAAATTAAAATTTGAACTAGACTTCAAAAAAAAAATCATTTGTAAATTTTTTTTGAAAAAATTGTCATTGTAAATAAAATTGAAAAATTGTGTTTCAACAAAATTTTAATGATCTGGATTTAAACAAAATTTTAAAAATTTGTAATTAGTTAGGTATAAATAAAATTTGAAAAAATTCAATTTCAAATAGAATTTTTAGAAAAATTGTCACTTCAAAAAATCGATTTTAAAATTTCAGTAAATCTAGAATAAATATGGCATTAAAAAATAAAATGACAAAAAATTAAAGAAAATTGGTCCGAAAAAATTTGACTGTAATTATACAAAATTCAAAAAGAAAAATTTAATTTTGAAGAAAATTAAAAAAAAAATCATGAATAAAAAAATTATATTGAATTTAAAATCATAAGCAAACATTAACTTAAAAAATCTAGAAAAAAATCAAAAATGCAAAAATGCAAAAAAACAGACTAAATCACAAAAAGAATTGAAATTTTTTACAAGTTTCTAAAAGTCATAGAGTCGCCTGACTTTTGATCTCCCGGATCAGCGTCGCGCGGATCAGCGTCGCGCGGGATTTTGGAATTACCCCAGCGGAAAAAACATATCCATGTTAAAAACAAATTATAATTTTACCAAATTTCAGGAATTTTGAATTTTAAACAATTTTAAGACAGTTTAAAGTATGGTATTAAAATTTAATAAAACCAAAAACATTGTAAACATTTCTATGCAAATACAGTAGGTATACATTTATCTATAATATTATAAAGTAAAGCCTCGATTCTTTGTGATCGCAAAACTTCACTTTTTTTGAAAACGTGCCAAATTTTTAAAATTGTAAAAATTATAGCTTTATTTTATTTCATTTTTTGAAAACTAGGCAATCTATTTCAAAATATCCTATTCTTGTAAATGGTAAAAATTTTAAAAATTAGATATATCCACAAAATTTTCAAGTTTTATCAAATTTTAAAAATTTTGTGTTTATAACATGTATAAAAAAAGTTTAACATCAGATTCACTTAAATATTAAAAAATGAAAATCACAAAAATTAATCTTTCAAAACTCTTTGAAAATTTGTCAGAATTTCAAAAGTTGATCCAATTTTTTTAAAATCATCGAAAGTTTTAAGTTCTATCAAATTTTGAATATTAAGAAAATTTGAATTGCAAAAATTGATCGTGCTATTTTTTTTAAATTTCAAAATCGGTCAAATTTGAAAAGTTGAAAATATTAATTTTAAAAGTTTTGAAATTTGAAAAACAAAAATTTTTAATTTAAACATTATAGATGTAACTAAGCTCAAAAATTGAACAAACCTTTGAAATTTCAAAAATTAATCTATTAAATTGTTTTGAAAATAATCAAAGAATTAAGAAAATTATAGTTTCATTAAACAAATTTATTAATAATTATCTAAATTTGAGCAAATTTAAATTCAAAAATTTTCAATTTTAAATAATTACAAGATAATTTTATAACTTAAAATTTTAATAAAATCTAAAAAATTAAAAAAATTTCAATGTTGGTATATTATTATTTTTTCTTTTAAGAACTTGGCAGACTATTTCAAGACATTCAAATTTGAAAAATTGTAAAAATCCAAAAAACTTAAAATTGATCCAATTTCAAAAATAGATGAAAATTTAAAAATAAGCAATTTTCAGTTCTATCCGATTTTAAAAATTTTGAATTTTCGACATTTAAATTTATGTTTTAAACATCAAAGATTTTCTTAAATTCTGAAAAATTGGCCAAATGTAGAAAATCACAAAATTTGATCTTTTAAAACTCTTCGAAAATTTGTCAGATTTGTAAAGTTCACAAATACATAAATCAAAATCTAAAAATCACCAAAGTTTCAAGTTCTATCAAATTTTGAATATTGAAAAATTTGAATTGAAAAAAAATTATCTTCTATTTTTCTTCTTTTTGAAAGTGTGATGGAGGTTGAAAAATTAATCAAATTAAATTTTTTTTTTAAATGGATAAAAAATTACAAAAATTTTTATTTTTGAATTTTCATTATTTTCTTTTGAAGCAAAAATTTTCTTAATATTTCAAAGATGAAAATTTCCTCATTTCCTTGGAAACTTCAAATAACAATTCTCTTATTTTTTGGAGTAAATTTTTTGAAATGAATAATTTATAATTTTGTCGATTTATTTTAAAGTAAAAGAATTATTAATTTTTTGGAGTTAAAAATTTTCTCAATATTATTGAATTGAAAATTTTCTCAAATTATTGGAGTAAAAAGATCTTTACCTCAGAGAACTTGTAAAATAAAGAAAGAGCAGGTCTTTACATTACATACGAGATATATTTTTAATAACATTTTAACAATTACGACAAATTTGCACGCTTCAGACCGCGTGCACTCGGTCTTCCGCGGCCGCGAGGGAGAGAACTCCATAAGGACGTTCTGCACACACTGAGCTAGAAGAGAAACTTCTATCTCAAGTATGGTAGTCGACTACCAGGGCTGCCATAGGACACCACGCATAACATAGGTTCCAGTGTCGCCACTGGGGGAGATAGGGCCAATAGTTACCTTAACAGAATTTATTCATAAAAAACATTTTATAAACGACGTAAGTACCTACACATACGTAAAAAGTTTATCAGTAACTGCATACTCCGCTAAATACGTACCATTATGTGGCTGTTGCTGAGAAAAGGTACATATAATGGGGGAAAACAAGTTTTCGAGAAAACAGTGTTTAAAGTTCCGCAATACTTCTTATTAAAAAAAAGTTTGATTTTTAAATTTTTTTTTTTATATTGATTTTTTTAAATTAAAATCTTTTTGATTTTTTTTCTATGGCTTTGAACATACAATTACCAAATGAAGGTGTAAAAAAAAATTCTGCAAATATAAAGTTCACATGAAAGAGGATGATTTCAAGCATCCTAAACCATCAGTGCCGGTATTGGGGGGGAGGGTGAGAACCCCCCCCCCCAAAGAGTGCAGGTTTTGAAAATTTTTTGTACATTTTCCGGATTTTAATGTCAAAAATATTACTTTTTCTACTCTCTGAATTCATTTTTTTTCAAAATTTTTCCCCTCGCTTAGCTCGGACAGATTTTTTTTCTTATAATTTTAATAGAAGTTAAAGAAAACTTCATCAAAATTGCTGAATTTCGAATTTTAATAAAAACCCTTTCCCTCTCATTTCGAGCACCCCCCCCCCCCCCCCAAAGAGAAATTCTGCTACCCGGCACTGTAAACCATCATGAAGTCAAAACACGTTTTTTGACCCACTATGTAGGTGCCTTTTCTTGGCGACTGCCACAATTATATCTATTTGAACATTAAATCGTAGAAATATATGTGACGCCATTCACATGATGCTGAGACATGAACATTAAATTTTCACTTCGCTTGCAGTCAAGTATAGAGTAAGAATCAGAACATTCAAAAATTTGAAAAGCTTGGAAATGCTGATCAAAACACACATCTTTAAGCCTTGAAATGATGAAGTGTAGGGAATTATTTAAAAAAAATATCAATTTGATATGAAAGAAAGCACGTTCAACTGAATCATCATTTTCCAGAGATGGAAATGAAACAACATGATGAGCAGAAATTTTTTTATCGAAATATTTTATCCATTTCATTGTTGGAATCTCTATCAAATTGAAAGGGCTCAAAATTTGAAGCATTTTTTGATCCAAAACATCGGAAATTTTCAAGTAACAGACGGGACTTGTCTGCCAAGGATCGAAAAAAAAATTATTGGATATAAAATCATAATTCAACTTCATTTGGGACTTGACTGCAATGGTATGGCACACATTTATGCGGCAAATTGCTGCTCGTGCAGAAATTTTACCATCACGATGTTTGCTTTCAAATCGCATTGCACTGCATTTCCAAAGAGGTCCTACTAAGTTCATGACTCTTGGATAGTGTGTAAGGAAATGATGTTTTGGTTTAAGGGCGTTTTCAAACAAAGATTCAAGAATCATAAGATATTCTTCGATCATAACTTCGAAATAGGAAGATAAGGCCGGATCAATGGCTGGCGAAAATATAACATTCAAAATTTGCTTTAATCGAATATAGATATCCCAATGTTGAGAGTCTTCATCCACCAAATCGCCAATGTATAGACCTAAATTTTTCATAAACGTAATCATCTCTGAAGAAGACATTTTTAGCTTAAATATCTTAAGATGAGTCTCAGAAATTTCTGGGGGCTTGTTGTCCCACTCGTTGTGAGAGAAGCCATTAATCCGCTCGTTCAACTGATGTAAAGTGAATCTTTTTTCAACAAAAATAAAATGATGCAAGATTTTAGCTATATCGTATTGGCACACCCCTTCCAACACATCATGCATGGCGTCAACAGATGTATTCAATGTAACATGAAAGTTTAAAACATGAAAAACACATTCATCGACTATACCAGTTTGCCGCACATCTTTTAATTCAACTTGATCTTTATAATTTTGTTCATTCCTCAATATAGTAGCGTCTTCTTTGAATGTTTTTGGTAAGTCATCAGATGAAATCATACAAAATCGACATGGAAATTTAGATCTGAAGCTTTCGGTAAATCCCAGAATTGCGTGAACCCCTAAATTATCACCTATAACTAAACACAATTTGAAAAAAAATTTCTCAATTCCGGAATTCAATTTCAACAAAATTCCTTCCTCCTCTAAAAATGTAATTCTGCAATCGCTTTTTTCGAAACCACTTCGTTTTTAAATAATTTTTGATCTAAAGAATTAAACAATACAAAAAGGAAGATAGATTTCAATTTTGATGATATTTCTGGCGGCAAACATGGTATAGTGACATAAATTGCCCCACATTTATGTATACCCGCATGAGAACCCAAAGGGTTCCCATTTTCGTAATCATCATAAAATAAGAATAGAGGGAGCATGTTTTTATTCGATGAACCAGCTATTACATTCTGCCAAATGGAAGATTGAACAAAATTTGTTACGAGTTCCTTGTCTTCTATTAAAGAATTATAAAATGACATAGTTTGGTCATACACTTCAGGTAGTTCAAAAAAAGTTTTTAAAGTACGCCGAATTGGTATAAATTCGGCGGTGGTTTTGATTTTTTTCAGAACTTTCTCATTATCAACCTTTTTGTAGTCGTCTCGTTCACCTAGTAAAATTTGTTCAGGAGGAATGTATGTTCCGATTTTTTCAAATTTTTTCAATTGCAAAAAACGTGTTTTACATCCGGAAAAAGAATTTTTAAGTTTACTAAATTCTTCTTGAATACGTTTTTTACCATCTTCAGGTTTTTCAAAATTACACAATTGATTTAAAACAACATTTTCAAGTGGTTCTAATTGACCAATGAGAAAGTTCTCGAAATCCTCAACAATGGAAGTAATCCTTTTTATGGGTAAGTCTGAATAACTGTGTAATTTTCCAATTAGCAAAAGTGCAGGAGAAACTGAAACTTTGCATTGTTCTGTATCACCAGAATGTTTATTCAAATTTTCCGAGGCCAAATTCGGAAAATTTGAGTTTGGATTTTGACATGGATCACTATTTAAAGAAATACCACTACAGTCTCCTTCAGTTTCTTTAGAAAAATTTTGGTTTGTCAAACAAGAAGTATGCTTAGAGGAAATATGTTTTCGAAATGAGTTTAATAAAGTAAATTTTCGTAAGCAATTCTCTTCCATGCATGTAAAAGCTGGTAAATGAGCGTGCACACTACGTATATGGGATATCAAGGAGGAATTTGAACTAAATTCATTGGAGCATGCGAAACACAGCATTTTAAGACTTATTTTTAAAGAAATGCAAAATTACTAAAAAATCAAAATAACAAAAAAGGATAAAATAGGTAAGAAATGATAAAACTGAGTAACCAATCTAAAATGAATGTTATGGTTACAATTTTCGTTATTCAACGTAGGTAATGAAATTTTATAAGTAAGAATAAAAATCAACAAACATTATCTACTTACACAACAAAAATCAAACATCAGACCACAAGTAGGGAAGAGTATACAAAATATTCGATGAAAATTACGTGTTATATAGGTATACTCGAG
Organism: Trionymus perrisii; assembly: GCA_900050545.1. Lineage (NCBI taxonomy): Eukaryota > Metazoa > Arthropoda > Insecta > Hemiptera > Pseudococcidae > Trionymus > Trionymus perrisii. The sequence continues at coordinate 4,744 of FIZV01046725.1, read as the reverse complement.
TTTAGATCAGTGATTAACTGATTCAATTGTCCAGGTAAAACTTCATCCGGATCAGTAATATTAAAAAAATAACACTTGAATTAGGAGCCAAACGTTTTTACCTGATTGTGGGTATTCTAATCCGAATACATAAAACATTTGAAAAGTAAAAATCAAGGCTTCCAACGGCGTGGGCAATTCATATCTTGCCTCATTACAAAGAACATACGACGATTGCAGATGTGTTATATTCTGACCAACTAACAGAGGTACTGGTTGAAAAGTTAAGTGAAGGTTTTCTAATTCTTTCCTTCTTTCTTCAATAGCAGATAACACTGAATTGTGTTCCTATAAATTACAAACATTTAATGAAATTGTTTCATATAGGTACCCATAGTTGTTTGTTTCATTAAGTTTACTTTAACATGCAGTACAAATGATGAACGGATTTCCGAAGCACTTGGTCGATAAGTTGGTTTCGAGTCTATTCTTCTTTTTATGGTCGCTGTTTTAATGAGTGATGGAATTACAAATAACAAAACTCCATTTACTTGATCTGCAAAGAAATAAAAAAAGATCAAAAGAAAGATGTGATTTACATTGAACTGTTATTATAAAAGGCTTACATCTAGTACGCATAATTGAATTATAGGTACCTTCAGTCAGTGTAGTAAAGTTTAATAATGCAGTGGAAAGTTCTTCATCCAACAATTTCAACAAACGCTTATTTCTTATAACTAAGTGGATTATTCTGTGTTTAAGAGTATCCCAATTATTACGAAATTCTGTTACTTTTCCCAGATATAATAATTCAAAATCGGATTGAATCAGAAATATTTCAGAATTACGTATTAGAATAAAATAAATTGTACAAAAAAAAAGAGCCATGCAAAAGCACTCACGACATCTTCATCTATTCAAGCACCCAAAAAAAAGCAGGAGTACAAAATATTGTAAGGTTAAAAGAACAGCGAAAGTACATATGCGCACCACCAACTGCAAGAGATAATTGAAGTTACGATTTTTCTTTGTAATTCAACATGCTAAAAAAAACTCCAATTGAACTCCAATTTCCACGTTTAGAAATTTATCTGTGTCTATTCAAGCACTATAAAGAAACAGTGAAACTACATAAGCACTATCTACCTACCTATACTGCAATAAAACATTGAAATAAAATTTTTCTACATAAATTTAATATGCTAAAAAAGTACCAATTGAACTCCAATGTTCATGTTTAAAAATTTGTAACAGTCAAAAATATCGTGAATAGACAAATCGTTCCCCTTGAAGATTTCTTTCCTTAAATGTACCGTCCTTTCCCAGCGTTCTATAATTTCAGTATCCGGTTCTATGTTATTTTTTAACCAGTCCATATCTTCATTTTCGTTATTTTGCTCACCTAAGTATTGCAGTGAAGTACGAGTATATGTAAACAATGACTATGAAGATAAAAAATGATAATTCAAAATATCAAAAATGCAATATACCATCTGTCGAAGTAAGAGACGAATCATTAGTGCTAGTAGGAATTGCATCAGCTGAAGAAACTGGTACCAAAATTTTATCTTCTTTCAACCTTTTTTTAACATACTGATGGTGATCCTGAAGCTTTCGAGATGCTAATCTAACTCTATTCTGCGTTTTTTGGTAAGGGATATAATAAATTTCGATTTTTTCAGATGGAAAAATTGCAACAATTTCTTTAGCCAGTTCAATAAATCTTTCCGGTCTTATCCTATGATTTAAAAAAATTAGAAAATTGAAATAAGTAGAAAATCATTTTTTTTTTTTTTATAGAAATACGAGTAAAAACGCTGAAATAAGACATTCAGAGAGAATGGCTATTTACTTCCAGTAGTGTTTTTCTTATCATTCTTAAAACTCCCTAATTTTTCCTCCCAAAATTTTTTCCAAAAATAGAATAAAACACTAGGCATTTGGGAAGTAATTGTAATTTTCTCTGAATACCTTACTTATTGCTTACTTAAATTCAGTCAATGAGTCCCCTTGCTGTAAAAACGCGTTTTCCAATTCCTTAAGAATTGTAAGTCGAACAATCATCACTCTGTGATGAGGGTTACGCCTTTTTAAATTTTCATAGGCGATAAGAACTTGTTTACCTTCGACATTTCTTTGAAGGTATTCCTATTGAAAAGAATTTAAATGTGTAAAAAGAATTGCTAATTTACAAGCGAAAAAATATAATTTGCCTATCATAGCCATACCATCAATGTTAAGGATGAAGACGCGGGTACAAGATTTAAAATTAAGGTGTTACGGTCACCTACTGTAATAAGCAAAAAAAAAGAATTAAATCCAAATCGTGCATTCGCAAATATATTACGTATGTATTATTTAATATTAAGGAAGTTACTTACAATTTATTTCGTCGTTCAATATCTCCGCCATATTTCATGAATGTAAACTCCTCATAAAATTGAATAACAATAATTCACTGACACCGTGAGAATGCTGAAGGAATCGCATTTTAAAAAATAACATGATAGGTCTTATCTTTAAGATAAACGTTGCTTGAAACATTGTCAACGTCGCTATTAGTATAGGAACGATTATTATATTACAGGAATGGTTGCTATATCATATACGAATCTTTATTTTCGTATTTTATGGTGGAGATTATTATTTTTACACAGAAGTAGATGCTAGAAAAAATGTAATGATCACTTAATAGCAATAGGAACGATTATCATATTATAGGAATCGTTACTATGTCATGTGTGAATATTTATTTTCGTATTTTATGGTAGTGATTATTATTTTTACAAAGAAGCAGATGCTAGAAAAAATGTAATGATCACTTAATAGCATTTGTTGCCATGGACTATCAGAATTGATCCTATATGAATAGAAATGGTTACTTGAAAATATAGTAAATTTCAATTTTACCATGAATTATAAGAACGATTCCTATAATATGGAGATCGCTACTATGTTATAAAAATCATTTCTTTCAGTGTGGCTAAAAAACCATAATGCTGGATAAAAGATGGAAATAAGTAGGTATTTGATATCTCGGCTAACTTTTGCTGGTTTTGTGATTCCGTGGGGCCAGATTCACTTCTACGTCTGCCTCATTGTAACATGCAACCGAGTAATTCCGGTGTTGTTGAAATTATTCCGCCAGGTTCTATCTCGTGTTATTTTTTGCAGACATTTCTATATTTTTTATTAATCCGTAACGTGCAATTGTAGGATTTTTTTAATCCACGGGAAAAAATACTTACAAATTGAAAAATTAACGCACTTGGTATTCGCAACCGAGAGTAAAACCCTTGGTATAAGCTTTTCCTCGACGCTTTAAAGCGAGAGAATTATGCCGACCAAAATTACGTTTTCATTGGTGCAGGATGTTCGTTAAGATATATTTTTAAAGGTCATTTAAACCTAGAGCAGTTCATTTTGACGGTATCCTTGGTCAGATTTAGGATTACCTAACTAAGCCTTTAATGTCGTCTTTCGGTGAAATATTTGCTTTGCTGAATGCATCAACTAGGTAAATCCGAGTGGTTCATCTTTGATTATTAACCTGATTCTGGATAAACTTAAGGGTACATTCTCTATAGGTATGTGTGAACTGTTTAAGTGTATATGCGACAGAAGGTTTATTAAAAATGATGAAATCAGAAATGACGGAAGTAAAAAAAAGAAAGATATTAGAGTTATCGTCATGCTGACTCAAAAGCCTAAAACACGCATAAAAATTATCATCTAATTGGTATTCGGCGACTGAATAAAATATCGAATTATGTTTGAATTTACATTTTAATGAACGTTAATTTTGCTACGTTACAAGTCGAAATTTCCTTACGAGATTGTACGCGTAAAATAACGTAGTTTTTCTCACTGTAACTTCCTAAAATTCCGCAACAAAATAGATGGCGATGGCGTAAGAAAATGGATTCAACCATTCGGAATGAATTAAAAATAAATTTGTATGAAAAATACGTAGTTAATATTTTCCACTGGCCCGTTACCGCTCGTAAAGGTTTACGTAATAGCGCCTCCGGTACTTTCCAAGAATCCTCCGTGCTTAAAAATATTACATTTCTAACGTCACATTTCAAATTGAAAAAAACGAAGAAAAAAACAACTCGAAATCTCATCCGTTTCGAGTGGTTCGTTTCACCCGAAAATGATGAATGGAAAGTAGCTCGTGTAACATCTGTCACAAATAGTAACGTACGAGCTGTATAACAGCGCCGGCAACAGCAGCGAGGCAAAGGATACGAAAAAAAATGCAAATATCATTTGCATCACGACTTTTAAAAGGTTATGGCAGCGTTTAAAATTCTCTCATTCGCATACCAGCCAAGCTTCACTTCTACTCCTTCTAGCCCCGATCACGTCCATTTTTTACTCGACGAGGAATATTCATATGTGTCCAATGGATCGAGTTTTACTATACGAGTATATATTTTCCTCGAAAGGGGACAGAGTGATGCAGGGATTTTAAACCGAACAAAAACTATTTATAAGCCTGATTCGTTGACAGTTTGTCGTATGATTATTTCATGAGATTTAAGTGTTAAGTGAGGTGAGGTTTGCCTTGACTAACAGTTTAGCTGACTCGCGTCCTATTCCAGCGCTGCTGGTGTGCATTGCATATCGTATTTTGGCTTCGTATAAATCGCTGTTCGACACTTTCGAGTTCGCTTTCATAACAGGTGATGTTCCCAAGAAATATCTTTTTTTTTTTTTTTTTTTTTTTTTTAAAATCAAAACTTCAAATTTTTTGCAAAAA
>FIZV01046716.1:0-10857 GCA_900050545.1 Trionymus perrisii | reverse complement strand
CGAGCAACTCGGCAACCGCAACTAGCAACTAGCAACTGAGCAACAAAATCAAAAATTTTTGATTTAGTTGCCAGAATTCGAGCAACTTGTTTTAGTTTTCATCATATCAAATGATAACACAAAGAACCAATAGAATCATGATAATCACATATTTTTTTTAGCTTTTAATCTCACATTCGCCTTCCAAGTTGCCATCTTATGTAGGAACGCTTATTTGAAAAAACCCTGAAGTTGCTAGTTTTCGAGAGTTGCCAGTTGCTTGTTGCCCAGTTGCTCGTTATGTAGGTTTACACGAATGCATACAATGTTACCACTAATACAAAATGTGCTAAGATTTGCTCGAATAAAGTAACGATAGAGGTGCTCGATAATCTGAGACACCCTGTATCCGGAACTGATTCGAAGTTGGGTGGGTAGTTGAAAGTAGGTAAAAAACGGTAATTTTTGCGCCGCAAACATAGGTTGGTAATGGTAACATACAAATGCATTATGCATTATTTGTACGTCACCAACCTACGTTTGCAGCGCAAAAATTACCGTTTTTTACCTACTTTTAACTACCTACCCAAACGTCGATGTCGATTGGTCAATTCCGATTTGAATTGAAAATTGAACTTTCTGGCTTTGTGGACATTCCAAACAGGGAAAATGTCCATCATCATGTTGTTCTTCAACGATGAATTAAAAATCGTGTTTTGCTTTTTGCCGTCTTTGGTTTTGTGATTTTGTTAAGGCTCTAGTTAGTTTTATCTTGGTTTTAAATGAAAAGAAGAAGTTTATTATAATATTTTTCTAAAATTAACAATTTGCTGTTATTTGTTCGAGTTGAAACTATTGTATTCATCGAAGGTGTACGTTGTTTCATACATCACCGTTTGTGATGGATTACGCTGAAAAAATCCTGAAAAAATACGGATGGAAGAAAGGTAAAACGAATAGCAATATCCACTACCATTTACGTGCCCGAATAAATCTCGCACATATAATTAGAATTTGACAATCATTCTTTGCTTTATATTCCCTTCAACCGTTTACAATGGAGTCAATGGATGTACGTTGTACCGTACATTTTTCCAACAGTCTCTAGAATCAGTTCATGATAGTGGGTTGCCGTAATGGTACAAGTTGAGCTATTTATTTGTTGCAAGTTTCTGTTCTATTTAACTTTGAAATAACGTTTATGTCTGATTACATTATTCCACCTTATTCCAATTCAAATAGATAGCCCGTTCTCATAAAATTGACGTTTAATTTGTAGAAATAATTTCTCAATAGTTTTCAGTCGAAAGTGGGGTATGTGCGTTGGTACACTATTCATAATTTAGTCAAAAATATATATTTTGGAATGTATTTACTGACACCTTCACTTTTGTGGTCATTGTAGAAACATTTCTCAGCTATTAAAACAAATTGCATTCGTTTGTCCCAATTTTTCTGCATAAACTATGATAAGTGGGTAATCAATGCGACCACCGAATTGAATGGCCGTCTTTGATACTTCGCATGTGACGGGTTTTGTCTGAAGTCTGAATGAATCTGATATTATCAGAGTTGTCAGAACGAGTAAAAAATTACTATTCGATTAGATTTTTCACAGTCATCAATTTTTATTTTATTTCGTTGATTGTAAACATTGAAATTATTGCATGATGAATCCCCTCTGCGTAAAGCATGCAGTATTTAATATTTTTTGATGATTCATTTGTGAGAAATTTTCTTAAAGATATATATAAATATAAGTATATAGAACTCGATTTATTTTCGCGTAAATCTTGATATATGTAGTACTAGTGAACTTGGAAATGTTGTTTGGAGATTTTGCGATTGCGAATTTTCTTTGACCAGTTCTCTTCACTGAGTAAGTGTTAAAGGAATTCAAATTATTTCATATTTACTTCTAAACCAATTATGAACTATCAGCTTTATCATTATTATTGTTTATTTCCAGCAGACTGTGAGAATCGCATCAAGGAGATCTAAGAATGAGAAGAGATCTACTACAATTTTAGAGTTTCTGATCTATTGTAACGCTAATTAACTTAGGTATCAATTACTAATATTACTTTATATAAAATATGCTTGTAGCTGTGTGATGTTTATGTCAATAATTTGAAGCTATACAGCATGCCTTAATCGTATCGACTAACTTCCGTAATATAAGCATAACGTTTATATTTTATTCATTTTAAGAATTTGCATGATTTTCGGAGGACGTTTTATTGATAATTTTTTTCTCTTAAAGATGTAGGTGCTACGTATATCAAATACAGTGGTGAATAGATGAAGGCTTTTTCAACTGTTCTACTTTTGAAATTACAATGGACTTCACGTGATGAAAAATTTTCATTAAGTATTCGATCAACAGATTCTTGGAAAGGGTGCAGTTAACAAAGTGAGTGAATAATATTTCATATTCTCGTTTATATCGGAAATATTTTATTTTATACTATTCCAAATGCATGAGTATTTGTCAGTGGAATTTCGGTTGATGTTGATCAAATGCACTAATGGGAACATTTTTGCAGGTGACATTTCATCAACGTATTGGAGATGTTATCCTATTCCACCAGAAATACCATTCAACTGAATTGAAAACTATTCTTTCACGGTGGTTTTTATCGGTTGTTATGCTTTTTTTTCTGTAGTAGCATTGAATGCTTTCTGATTATGTTTAGTTTTCGGTCTCGTTTTCGCGAACCTTTCATACTTATTTCAATATTAATCGTCGTTTTGGAATTCGATGAAATATAGAAGAGTGACATGCTACGAACTTGGCTTTAATCAATCGTTGGAATTATATAGCTGTAGTGAAAATGTATCACGTGGCAGTAAGCGTATTACTAAAAACATGGTAATCTGTTCTGTTGGAACGTAGCTTATATTGAATCAACGATAAGGATTGTTATGGAATAATCACTTCAGTTGATGGTCTCGATTTACAATATGCGGATCTGTGGGATCGTAGTTAACGTATGTACGTGTGAAACTGGCAGAAAATCGGTTTTTGTTCAAATTATTATTCAGAATACGAAGAAGCACGATTGACCGCTAACTGATTCATTTTAATGTGAAATCTGAATTATTATCTTGCCTTTACACTCAATTTTGGATTGAAGAAGTGTGACTGGACTTTATTAAACCACTGTTGAAGAAAGTTTTGAAATTGTTCAAACCTTTGGGTGGTACCGATCGCGGGGTATTCTATTCATCGCTAAAATGATCGATTCCTAGCGAATTAAAATTTTACTCGACAAATTAAGTCAAACATTTATTGGTTTATAGTTCATGAAATTACCGTCGGGTGCCTCAAAATTACTCGCGCATCTTTTATAACTACATCCTTACAGTCATAAAAACAAAAACTTCTAATTTAATCGATTTTCCGCGCACCAAAATGAAGAGATATACGGATACTGACTCGTAGCTTAAGAATTTTTTTTTCTTTTTTTAAGAGTATTTTGATAGCGAATATTTTTTATTTTCTGCATTCGCATGTAATAAGTAATAAGGCCTAATGCGAAGTATTTTTTCTTAATTTTTACAGAATAACGCTGCGAAGAGATCGAATAAAGTAGCGTATTTCGAAACGAGTGTTATTATAAAATAATAATGTCGGACGAACGATGGTATTTCTCCAAGGAGCAAATAGAAAATTCGCCAAGCAGAAGATTGGGCATAGACGCAGATCAAGAACTAAATTATAAACAACTAGCTGCCAATCTAATCTACGATATGGGTAGTCGTAAACTTCTATCAGTGAACCAGTTGTGTATTAGTACGGCCATTGTGTATATGCATCGATTTTACGTATTCCATTCGTTTACGCATTTTCAATGGCATACTATCGCGATGGCATCTCTATTCTTGGCGGCCAAAGTCGAAGAGCAAACTCGTAAACTCGAGCACATCATCAAAACCGCTCAATGGTGTTTACAGAAGAGCCAGGCTAATGTCAGCTGCACTTCCGTATCGTATTTAGACCAAGTGCAGGAGCTAGTCATGAATGAGAATATACTTTTGCAAACATTAAGCTTCGACGTAAATGTGAAACATCCGCATACGTTCGTCGTCGAATTTTGTGAAAAAATCAAGCTGAATAAAGACATAACGAAAACCATGTACGGTATGGCGTCGAATAGTTTGAACGTTACATCGATGTGTGTGCAGTATAAGCCCTCGGTAGTGGCTTGTTTCTGTATTCATTTCATTTGCAAGTGGTCGAACCATCGCATAAAAATGAAAGACGAAAGCCAGACGTGGTGGTCGTATATCGATCCCAGCGTTACTCAAGAACTACTAGAGCAAATGATTATCGAATTTTTACACGCTTACGAAAAATCTCCGCCAAAACTGAAATGCAAAATACAAGAATTGTTGAAGTGTAGAAATCTCTCGAGTCATCATGCCGATCACAAGTTTGATGCCACTGGACGATCATCTAGTGACTCCTTCTGCCATAGCTCCGTTTCGACGTCGACTTCGTCATCGTCTTCGTTCGCATCAACTTTTGCTTCGTCGGCGATGTTTCAAGTACAAAAACATGGTGAAACTTCGACAGGCAATCACAATTTCCATGGATCGGCTCGTATGCATAGATCATCGACGAATTATTTGTCTAACCGTCATCAGAGCTCTCGTGCGGCGGCGAACACTCCTGCGTGTTCAGCAGGAATCAACGGTGGAATTAATTCTTATACAAGTACGCAAATCGACCCTTCTCAATACATTAAAAGTAATCCTGCCACTCATGTATCGTCGTCTCAGCCGCAGCATCACCAGCGTCGATATTCTTCGCAACATCAGCAACATTACCATCACCGGCATCATGTCGGTCAAACGTTATCCAATTCTAAGCATACTCATAAACCTACTTCTAATGAAATTCATGACGCACCTAAACCTAAAGTTACAACGATTAGTCATTCGACGAGTACAAGCCATAACAATGTTATATCTATGAAACAATATATGGAACCTGATCCACCAATGGTGAACGAAATTATCAAGAAATCCGGTATTGTTGTAAAACAAGAGCCAGACTACCACCTTCCATGTACTACAACCAGTAATCACTCTCATCAGAAAGTTTACTATCCAAGTGGTTCAGTTACGTCGAATATAATACAAGAAATTTCCTCGGCTCAACCAATCGAACATCGTATCGAAGTTGATACCGAACCGCTTGAAAATGGGGTTAATTTATACTCTGCGACAGACACCGTTGATAGTTCAACTTATAACGTTGTAATTGCGAAACCATTGCGAACTCATTCGATATTCAGTCCATCGCCGGTCCATAATGAATCAACTTTCTCCATTGAGGTACCGATTAAACAAGAAGTTTCACTCTTCGAGGAACAAATCATTCGAGAACCTTTACCCATCGAACGAATAAAACAAGAACCATCGGTGACTATTCCTTTACACAAACAAGTCCGCACCGATGTTCTTTTTTCTGATCTCAAAAGGGATATGGAAAAAGTCGAAACAGTATGCGATTACGAAAATATATTCCGGAAAAACCTAACCACTGCTGCACCCTCTGCGTATGTTAATGAACAGCCTGTTATAACGAACGTCGTTACCTTAGCGCCATCCAGTAATGTCGAGTCAATTCGAGAAGAAAAGACTGAAATTAAGAGTGAACCTTGCGAACATTCCGAACATTTTTCTACCAAGTTACCATTACCATCCAAGTGTTCCGAAAAAAACGCAGTTGTGGATGACAGAATTGGCAACGCCAACAGTAGCGATTACTCTTCGGAATCGTGTAGAAAAATGAAAAAAGACAAACACCCTAAGGAGAAGAAATGGCACAATGATGATAGACATTGTCACCATAAAGACTATAGAAGCAGAGATAAACTGTGCAAAAAACCAGAACCCATTAAAATTGCCATACCGAAAGAGAAATTAAGTAATATACCAGCTAACCTGAAACTGAAAATGAACCTAGATCGAATCGCTACACCTTCGACGTCCAGCATAGATGCCAGACTGAATGATAGTTCTCAAAATGTTTCAAAATCGCTTAAACGTAAACGTGAATCGGACCAAGACCTTTCGTCCGGAACACACTTCTATAATTCGCAGAACAGTTTTAAGGACTGCCTGTAGATATTATAATTATAAGAAACGGCTTTTTGTTTTGTTTTTTCGTAATTATACTATGTTCTTTTACTCAACTACTTTTTGGGATAGTTGTTTTCTTCTGCTCGTCTCTCTTCGTCGATATTCGACCGTAGAAAGTCCGGTTCATTTGAACTTATAGCGAACCTAGACCCGCCTTGCGTAAAGTCACGTTGATGTTTACGTTTTCACGTGTACGTACTACCTATAAGCGCGCTTAAAAATTTGTGACAGAGATGAAAACGTGATAAAGCTCGATACGAGTAGTGATTTTTGATTTTCGATATATTTTTTGCTGTACGGAGATGAGCGTTGTTTAAATTAATATTTTCAAAGGTATTTGTATTTTTGATTCGAATACTACGTCACGTTATCCTGAAAAAGTACCTATCGATGATTTTCGATTCGTTTACCGGCTTGACGAACCACGAGATGGTCTTTTTCGTGGATAACATCGTTACTAAGATACTATGTAGTTGAACGTATTGACGCGTAGCTTGCGAATTTTCGCTTTATTTAGGCGTATTAATAGCAAACGTTAACGTGCCTAATGTCCGACTGATATACATATGTATAATATACATTGTACGTACTAGTATTATGTTAGAATAGAGTATGGATTTAGAAAACGACGAACTCTAATGCGAAGTTCTCTTTGTCTTAATTTTTTACAGAATAACTATGGGAAGTGGCGATTGAATCCATCAGGTATCCGTATACTCCTATGAACTTGAACGCTGTCGTAACGAAACCACCAGTGTCATTAATGCCGAAGTCAAAATGTCCGACGAACGATGGTATTTTTCAAAAGAACAGTTGGAAAATTCGCCTAGCAGAAGATGCGGCATAGACGCGGATAAAGAGTTGATGAACAGACAACAGGCGGCGAATTTCATTCGCGATGTGGGTAAACGTTTGTCGTTAACGCAGCTGTGTATCAGTACGGCCATCGTGTACATGCATCGATTCTACATGTTCCATTCGTTTACACATTTTCATCGTAACACGATCGCAATGGCGGCGCTTTTCCTAGCGGCCAAGGTCGAAGAGCAGCCTCGTAAGCTCGAGTATATTATCAAAATGGCCCAGTGGTGTTTGCAAAAGGGTCAAACGAACACCGATTGCAATTCCGATTCGTACATCGAACAAGCCCAAGAGCTAGTAATGAACGAAAATATACTTCTGCAAACGTTAGGCTTCGACATGGCCGTTGAACATCCTCACACATATATCGTACAATTCTGCGAGCTGGCGTCGCTTAGTAAAGATATTTCGCACGCTTCGTATTTCTGGGCGTCGAATAGCTTATACCTGACGACCATGTGTTTACAATATAGGCCTACGGTGGTGGCTTGTTTTTGCATACATTTAGTTTGCCGCTGGTCGAATTGCGAGATACCGAAGAGTAAAGAGAACCTATCGTGGTGGTCGTATATCGACGAAAGCGTTACGCAAGAATTGCTTGAACAAATGACAAACGAATTTTTGGTTATTTACGATAAATGTCCGTCCAGACTGAAAAAGATTATACAAAATTCGCAGAAGTCGTTAAGTAGTCAAAATTCATCGCTGGGTAGCTTGTCATTTGACGGCGATCGTAAGCAAAACTCCAACGGACAGTCTTCACTGGGCTCTGGCAGCCACAGCATGGCGTCCACTTCTTCGATGTCGCACCATCAAAAACAGCAACATCAGCAATCATCGACCGATAACAAACTCGCACCAGGACCGAGCAGAGTGCTGAAATCATCGTCAACTGTTTCGTCCTCGTCGTCCAACCATCACCAGAGCTTTCATTCGTCACTCTCGAAACCGGGCCCTGCGACGGTGAACGCTTCGACGTTGTCATCATCCGTCAACGGTAATAATAACGCGTTACCAAATGCGATGACGTCGTCGCAGCTTAGCAGAAGTAATTCGTCCTCGTCTCACGTATCCTCGTCGCAGCAACGTCAACAGTTGCAGCAGCAGCAACAACAACAACAACAGCAAATGTCGTCTAGTTCTCATCACGCTCATAATAAAACCGTTTCTTCTAGTGCAATTTATAACGTAGCTAAATCTAAGACGAATCCAGCTTCGATCAGTCATCCGACCAGTACCGCACCTCACATCGGTGGTCCGTCGCTTAAAGATATGAGCAGATCGGATCAACGAAAAATGGCCGAAATCAAACAGGAGCCTGGCTCGAGTACGAAACACGACAGTGTTTTCCAAACGGCCAAACCGGAGCCTACTTACAACGCAACGGCCGCAGCTGTCGCGTCAATTTCCAACTACCAGCATCCAGCCTCCGGTGCTCCGGCAGTTGCTAAAAATGCTTACTACAAGAAAGATACCAATCAGCATCAAGAAAGTACCCGGGTAGGAATGAATTCGCATTCTGAAATTATATCGAATGTAATCAAAGAAGTAGCCATGGCTAAACAAAACGAAAAACGTACCGTTGTGAAGTCCGAGCCATCGGAGAGTACCGAAGACGCTAGCTCGTTTGTCACTTCTACAGATTCCGTTGATAGCGCCATCAATAGCATCGTAGCTGCGGCCAAAACGTCTAAAAATCATTCGATATTCAGCCCATCGCCCGTAGGCCACGATAGCATTACTCCATCTCCTATCGCAGAACGAACCTTACCCGCAGAAGTACAAATTAAACAAGAACCGTCGACGGTGGCTCCGACTAAACCTGCAGGTCGACAGTACCGTTCCGGTATTCTGAATTCCGAGCTTATACCCGTTGTCAAAAAGGTGGAAACGATGCCCGGCTACGAAGATGTTTTCAAGAAAAACTCGATAATCTTGTCGCCCGTTACTCCCGCTGCTACTGTACCGCCTGCTGTTAATAATCATAAAAAGAACAACGGCGTCAGCGTCGTACCACCCTCCCTCCACAGTGTAACCGTCAAAGAAGAACCGTGCGAAGTAAAGAACGAGCCCGGCGAATACTCGAAATCAACCACTGCCATAAGTCAACTACTAGTACCTAATCACAGCGACGAGCAGGCCACTCGTGGCGACAAGGTGGACGTAGGCGCTGGCGAATGCTCAACCGGGGCGCATCATAAAAAGAAGAAAAAACATAAGGAAAAGGATAAACGACACGACAAAGAGAAAAAGCATAAAGAGAAGAAACGCCATAAAGACGATAAACATCGCCACTGCAAAGAACACAGTAAAGAGAAGGAGCTCAAAGAGCCAGGACCTATTAAAATTACCATACCAAAAGAAAAATTAGTCGATATACCTATGAAATTGAAGATTAAAATTAATAAAGATCAAATTATACCGCCTTCGACGTCGACCGAAGAAAGCAGTACCAGTAACGATTTCAAATTAAAAATTAGTAAAGACATGTTGAAATCACGCAAACGTGAACGTGAATCCGATCACGATCACTCGTCTAAAAAATTCGCCCATAACAATACGAATAATTCGCATAACGGATACAAGGACTACCTATAGATAGTATTTCAACGGTAAGAAACCGTGTCTTTTTTTTTTATATTTTTTGGAAAACTTTTTTTTATATTTTTATATCGTAATTCTTCGTTACTACTTTTCTCTCTTTATCTCCCTGTATTTTTTGTTTAGCCTACTGATAATTACTTCTAATTCCTCCCTCCCCCTCGATGTTTTTCTCCTTGTTTTTTGTTTGTTTGTTTGTTTTCTTATTTTATTTATTTATTTATTTTTCGTTTTCCACTTACGAATAACTCAAATATCGTACGAATCAGTTGCGAATCAGTTACCGAAATCTTGTATTCATTAACTACGTAGTTTCAGGTTCCAGGCGAACCGAGGGTTTTCGATTAAAATTTAGTAAATTATCTATAATTTCTACCTTGTCCTTTTTGAATTGTTTCGAAACTTTTGAAACAATATTAAGTATCCTGATTATGTTACAATCGAGAAAAATTTTCTAAACTAAGATCGTACATTGTGCATTTTTTTTTACATAATACATAATTATATCATCGTAACGCGTAGATTGAAATTTGGCGATGCTGTTGTTGTTGTTGTTGTTGTTGCTGTTGGGAATTCTTCTCTACCTACACTTTTGCTCGAAATATCTTCAATTTTATTTATCCTACTATCATTATACGTAAATACGTATGGAATTGAAATATTTCTATTCGTTTTTATTATATTGATTCTGAACTTTTTTATGTCTGATTCCTTGGTACATTGTGATAAAACAAATAAATTAAGCGTTATTGTAATTTATTTAATGTTTTTGAAGTAATTTTTTGTAAAATAGAGATAATTTTCTTACCATTTTATTTAACTTTCGGATTAAAATAAAAGCATGACTTCATAAAATGTTAGTGGGATTCTAATTCAAATGTGAATGATTTAATAATTGTAAACGCGATCTATTAGCAGTTGATGCTGAATATTATGACGACTTTTTTTTCTCTCCAATGTAATCGTGTAATTTTTTAATTTAAATATTTGTGGTTTTTTTCCTTGTTTTGTTCTTTATTTTGTGAGTGTTTTCATTAGCAGTGCTTGAAAAAATGAATATTGGTTCGCGAAAGAGTAACCAGTTGTAACTATTTAAAGCTTTTTTCATTTGCTTGGTCGAATCGTACATTTTTCTGTCTTAACAGGGTTTCCTTGGGTTTTTTGTTATTTAAATTGTTGAAAAATTTAAACCGGGTTACTCTTTTTTTTTTTTTTTTTTTTTTTTATATTTTTAAATTTTTTTTATTTTTTTTTTTTTTTTTT
>FIZV01046673.1:0-14688 GCA_900050545.1 Trionymus perrisii | reverse complement strand
TTAAAAGTCAAAAGTTTTAAAAATTTCAAGATTTTTATAATTAATCAATTTTCACCTTCATTTTAAATTTATTTTCCAGAATGTCTGACAAAATATCGATAAAATGTCTAGAAGTCGTCCAAAAACATATCCATGTTAATATACATAATTTTCCCAAGATTAACGTAAAATTTTTAAAAAGGTCATTGTATTCACGAAAAGCTTAAAATATTTCCTTAGGAATTCGAATGAAGTAAGAACGATCAAACAATTCATAAGATTGCGTCTTACGTAAATGGTAAGAAAAACGAATTATTTTTTTTTGAAATACGACATTAAGTCTTCGTCGGTATCGGAATCTTCTTGTTTGGCAGTGGTGTCACGAGTTTCGTTTGACAAGGGTGCTTTTCGTCGCCATGGTGGAGATTTCGAAGTCTGATCTTTTTGAGACGAGGAATTGTCTTGACGTATTTCACGTGATCGCTGAGAAGTATTCGGACGACCTCTTCCGGCTCCAAATTTTGTATTATCATTCCCTCCTCTAACCTGATTGAAATCGCCTTGGTCTTGGAATGACGACCTGGACGATGAATACGCAGGTCTCCCTCTACCTCGAGATGATTTCGAAGCGTTGAAACGAGTATCGGAGTTTCTCGACGAAACACTCAATCGGTCAAATTCATCTTCTAGTTTTCGGTCTTCGTTTTCTTTCCGAGGACTCGAGTATTTTTGACGTTCGACGCTCAATTTATCGAACTGAAGTTCTTCGGAATTATCAGGTTTAGAGAATCTTCTATTATTGTAACTTCCTCTATTACTTGAGTATCGCGAGTCACTCGCTGCAGAAAGATCCGAATACGAACTGTTCAACGAGTTTCTGCCGTTATTGTTCCTTCGTTTCGGTTGGTTTTTCGAGTTGTCGCTGGACCACGAGTCGAACAAGTCGTCGACTTTTTGAACCGACTGAGCTTTTTCAACTTTTCGACCATTGGTCGACACGGGACCGGATCTTGAGTAGGAATTTCTTGTGTTTTGGCGGCCACGCGAGCCACGTTGAGGTCTTCTACTCGAACCGACGTATTTACGTTGAAAATTCGACGTCGATCTTAATTCTTCGTTCTCCTTGAGGATTTCATCTTTGAAATTTTTCGCACGACCTTTGGAAATCGGGAACTTTGAATGATTAAGGTCCAATATAAACGATTCGTAGATCCTTTTCTTTTCTGGGTCGCACTTCTTTTCCATTTCTATCTTCATTTCGTCGACTAGAACTTCGAGAACCGAAAAGGGTTCACGAACTCTCAGAAATAAACTTCGATGGTTCTATTCGAAAAATATAGGTATAAATAAATTAGATGGATATTTTTTCAGAGTTTTTATGATACTCGTGACCAGCAACTTGTCGCAAAATTTTAAAGGTAAAATGGGCTAAATCTTTAAAAAATTCCAAAAATGGAAAAATTAAAAATGCAATTTCTATAGAAATCTCTATTTTTTTTTAGAGAAAAAGAATCAACCTATTTTTTGAAACAAAACATCTTCATTTCTTGCGTTCATTTTTCAGAGCAAAAAATCTTTTCTTTTTTAAGTTGAAAATTCTCAATAAGTGTACCTATTAGAAACCAAAAAAATTTAATTTCCTGCGAAAAAAATACTAAAATTTGAGGAAAAAATTATTAATTTTTATAGGAATAAATATTTTCAATTTTTCAAGAGCAAAAAATTCTCAATTTTTCAAGAAGTAAAAACTTCTCATTTTTTAGGAATAAAAATTTTCACCTTTTTAAGAGCGAAAAATTCTCGATTTTTATATGACTAAAAATACTCCTATTTTTTAGCAGCAAAATATTTTTCAATTTTTTTGGCAGAAAAAATTCTCAACGTTTAGGAGCAGAAATTCTTATTTTTTTATGATTGAAAATTTTCAAATTTTCAAGAGCAAAAATCTCATTTTTTAGGAGTAAAAATACTTCACTTTCATGGAAGCGAAAAAATATCTTAATTTTTTTTGGGAGTGCTAATTTTTAATTTATTAGGAGAAAGAAATTTTTTCAAGAGATTAAAATTACTAATTTGTCTTGAAAATTTCAATTTTTTCAAGAGAAAAACAGTTCGAATCTGAGATTTTTAGGAATAAAAATATTTTTCAAATGTATTTTTTGTAGAAAAAAATATTTTCTATGAAATAAAAAAAAATGCTCAATTGTTAGCAGTAAAAACTTTTTTCAAATTTCAAGTAGAAAAAAATAAGAAAATTTCGTTATGGAAAAAAGTTATTCACATATTCAACATTAAACAACTCGCCACTACAGAAAAAATCATGCTACATCATAAAGAATTCTGCAAGTTGCCGGCCCTGATAATGTTTCAAAATCACTTACCTCAATATTATCCTCGCAGTTCATCGTCATAGCATCTTTCAAAAGCTGACTCGCTTTTATCAAATTGTTTTCAATAAAAATGTAATACGACGCCATCTGCGTTAGTATTTGTAGTTTTCTAGGCGTTTCGTAGTACACCTCTTCTAAGAGATGTTGTAACCTCTCGATAACATATTTCGCGTCTTGGTCTTTCGAGTATTCCAGTCGCAGAAGGTCCATCTCCGCACCAAATACATTCTGTTCCCTGCAGATTGTTAGGCATTCCATAGCCTTTCCAACATTCTAGAGGAAATGAAAGATTTTTGATTAGAAATCCGGAATTTTTCTTACAACTGAAAATACGTTCAGTCGTTCAACTTACAGAATCGTATCGTTCGTAATATCGAGCTAGTAGATGATTCGCGAATGGATTTCGAGGATTATTTTTTAACCCTTTGATCAATAATTCCTTTGCTCTCTCAGGGTCCTTCTGCGGATAAGGAAGATTTAGAAACCCTTTTGCAGCCCGGAACAGAACATGCGAGCATTTAGGTTGTATTTCCAAGCATTTGCTAAAAATAAAAAGTCCGATTACTCGATGAAGTTACATTTTATAATTATTACGAACTTACTTAAATAAACTGGAAGCTTCTTCGTTTAAATTATCTATGGCTATTTTCAAGCCCGGGTACAAAGTTCTCTTTCGAGAATGGAACTGGTAAGTTTTGCTGGCGGTTTCGGCGTAATTTTCCGCCGTGAACAGCATGAATAGATAATCGTCTCCCATTTTAATGGCCGTTTTCAGAGCATTTCTTTCTTCATCCGAAGGAATAGTGTAGGGCTTTTCTACTCTACGAATTCTTCCTAAGGCTTTGCCAAAGAGGAAATGCCAGTAAGGATTCTCTCGGTCGCTTTTTTTAGCCTTTTCAGCGTTTTCTAGAGCTAACTTATGGCCATATAGGCCATACTCGATGAAGACCATCGATCGGATTCCGAAAATAGCTGCAGTATTGGATTGGTCTAATTCTCCACTCGGAGTAATACCAGCTACAATCTACGAAATAGAAAAACATGAGTAGGGCCTAACTATGAAATTATTTATTGTACAGAAAAGAAATGCAGCACTCACTACACGAGCTTTTTCGTCGTCATCTCGTAAAATTGAGACGTAAGCTTTACAAGTTCTTATAACACTTAGTAAAGCTTTCGAAAGTTTTCGAAATAAAGAATCGTCGCAGCCGACGTCTTCAAGCGTTTCAATTTCAAGTTGAATTTTGTCAAACATCTTCATCGCTTTTTCGTATTCCTTTTCGAATGCGTACTCATGACCCAAAATCAGTTCGAGAATTGTTCTACAGGAAAATGTAAAATAAGTACAAAGTTGCATAAATTTTTAATTGAAATTGACTCACGTCTTAAATTTGAAGTCTTGATCTTCGAATATTTCGTTGAGTTTCTCTTTCATCCTCCCGATCATGTCTGCAGGATACGATTCTAAATCCTTCCTCAAGTTGAAAAAATGATAATCGTCGTCTAATATGATCAAACTCGAACCGCCTTCCGCCGGAGCCATATCTGATATAAAAATTTCAAAAAATAACGAATTGGAAATTAATGAGATAATTGAAAAAAGTATTCGAAAGAAATAGAACATACGAAAACACTGTACCTGATTCGGTTTGATAAATTATGCGATTAGCAAAACAATAACAATTGACTAGTGTCGGTATCTAATTAAGACGCGACACGATATCTTCGAATTGACCAATGGAAAATCGAAACATACTTCGTGTCTGATATAATCACACGTATCTACTGGTATTAAAAGATGTATTTTACAAAGTATGAAAAAAGAATGCAATTTAATATCTTCTTATCTATTCATTACCTCTATCAAAACTGTAATTTAAGATTCGTGGAATTTCTCACTTTCGGGCTATTCATTTGAACAGTTCATTAAGTAGACATGATAAATCCCAAAATGATACAAAACTAGAACAAAAATTAGTTCCTTAACATGTAATTTTAAATGGTTCACCAATGAATCTTATAAATCTTATTATAATTTATGTAAAAGTTAATTAATAATGAACCATTTTCATTTTCAAATGGATGCTGCTCAGCTGATGCAATTTTTGTTGATATCATCTTACAAAATTTAAAATGTCGGCACGTAATTCGTGAATGGAGCAGCCAATCATTATTCATGTTTCACGTTAAACATTCAAAACGACATATAAACAAAATACACGTAAATAAAGCTGTCTGTGCTGTATATTCCCAAAGCCAAAAATAATTCAATTGACTTTAAAGTACTGCTCAACTCGTCACAAACTAAACTCCAACGCGATCAAGTGGAAAAGTTGCAAAACGTGAGCAAAACGAAATCGATGTCTTTCTCCACGAATTCATAAATTTGAGTAACCGGCCACCGAAATTTAGCGATTTCGAGTGATTTAATTATCAAATTTGATCATATGTGAATTCGGCAAAACCGTCAATATGGTGAGTATCATTTTACAATAATTATTTAACAAGATGAACGTTAACGGAGCTTTTTAGATGGCTCCTTTGGATGCTCATACTACTCAGAAACAACGCCAACAATATTTGTTGTTATACGATTATTCTCTAATGTAAATATATTTTCCAGGTTAGTAACGCTGTCGTAACGATTAAAACTCGTAAATACATGACTAACAAGCTGTTATGTCGCAAGCAAATGGTAAGAAATTGATTCCTATTTGCCTTTGGTGATGTGTTTCTCTAGCCTCGATTGGCTCGATTAATTCGCTCTTACGGGAGAAGCACAGCGTTTGTTGAGTTACTTTTGGGTTTAAACGCAATTGTCAACTGTGGTTTATTCCTTATTCCGATGTTGATTCTACCTTGATTGCAGGTTGTTGATGTTTTACACCCCGGTAAAGCTTCCGTCAAGAAGACTGAAATCCGTGAAAAACTCGCTAAGATGTTTAAAGTATTGCCAGACGTTGTCTTCGTATTCGGATTCAATACGTGTTTCGGTGGTGGCAAATCGACTGGTTTTGGTCTTATTTACGATAGCTTAGATCAAGCTAAGAAATTCGAACCTAAATATAGATTACAACGTGTAAGTTTTCTAATGTCTAGATTATCGCTGATACCTGGTAGTATTTCTAGCATTTAATTAATTATTTTATATTGTTAATAGCATGGATTATATGAAAAGAAACAACAAACTAGAAAACAACGTAAAGAAAAGAAGAACAGAATGAAGAAGGTCAGAGGTACTAAAAAATACAAACTTGGTGCCGCTGCTGCTAAAAAGGTAATTTTATATTTTATTTCAAGCATAGATTTTATCTTATTATTAATTTTACCTTTGTCATTTTGTTACAGTAATGAAGATATTGATTTGTTCTTTGACGTGGACTTTTTATGTTATGTCTTTGTAAATAAACTTTTAAAAAATATTCGACTGGTTGTTTATGTTTGATCCGTGGTTTAAAAAAAAGGTAATCAAACTATTTCAAATTTTTATTCATAATATTTACAATTTTAAGAAAAAAATCTATGTTGAATAACCTAAATTATTCGTTTGCTTCCGAGGTTTCATCATCTGATTCAGAATTTAACGGGATCTGTTTATTGTCTTCCTGAGTTTGAGATAGGTAAATGAATATAAAAGCAGCCACAACGATCTAAAATAAATTTTTAACGTAGTAGAAAATCTTTGGTGTAATTTTTGCGATTTAAAATTTCCACCTTACCACCACTGGCCGAAATTCGGTCAAGATAATGGTCATGTAACCGATATAAGGTAAATATCCTTTGACTTTTCCATGTATGTCTTTATAATTTAGCCATTTTTGTTTCGGTGCGTACAATCCGGTACTATCGTCGTAAGCGTTGTTGTCTCCTTTGGTTAATATTTTTACTTTTGAAGGATCATCGCGACTAAAATAGCATCGAATTGGAAGTAAAATTGGTTTTTGATTTGAAGATTAAAAAGAGATCAGGATGTTACCTTTGGTGTACTTTAATCACTCTATGTACTAATCGATTGTGATGTGTTTTCACTGAGAATATGATTACGTCACCGGCTTTGATAGGTTCATCGTCGTAATGAGTAACGAATAGAATATCTCCTCTGTAGTAGGCTGGTTCCATACTCCCACTGAAATTGAAAATAAATCAATAGGTAGAACTGGTAGGTAAGGAACTTCGTAATCGTTGGAAAATTTGTCAAATATTGGGATATTACCTCACGACTACTACTACTGGATTGGAACAATTGGTCAATGTAATAACTAATTTCCATAATGCTATTACTAATGAAACTGCTATACCAATTTGGCCAACATCTTCAAAGAACTGGAAATAAATAATCATTTTTTGTACTTGGGAAATAGAGCCTTTTGATGATCTAGGTACGTCCCGATCGATGAATATTTGTTTTCAAGTCATCGTGTGGATGTTACATAATTCTTCTGACTATGATTCATAAATTTCGTAAACTTGTTACTCCTAGAATTATACTAACCTGTCTTTTGCCTCTTCCATCTTGCAAATTGTAACCTGTAATTTTGAGGAAAATTTCACTCAGTTTTGATGTCATTTTCACTAAATAACGTATCAATTTTTTAAAGATTCTAATGACGTGCCCACATAGAAAAAAATAACCAAATGGCAATGAAAGTAACGTTATTCGTAATTCTACGTACCTTGTCAACGCTAAAGATAATTTTTTATGGCTTGAAAAAAATTGATTATGGAAAAATAGATAAAGTGCAGTAGTTCTGATTTACTTTCTATGTTTCCCCATTGCCAGTGTGTTTCCTTTTTGCTTTAACAGTGAAGTAACTTGGTGTGGGTTCTTCTTTGGTTGAGACGAATATCTCGAGCTACCTTCGAATTGGTGTTTTTCTTTAATCAGTTTAATCCCTACTTTGAATATTTCGTGCTTTGTTTTACATTTTTACAAAATACAAAGAAAAGGAAAGCTAACCTAGTGTACAATGATCAATCAGAATAACACAATCTATTAGCTTATTATTTTAATCATCTGAGGAAATGGCTTTGTTTTAAGGATGATTAGAAATGATTAATTCTGAACACGAAGTCAACGTTCAGACATTCTTCCATTGATTTGATTCAATTTTTTATTTGAAAAAGAAAAAAAAATGAAAAATTCACAAAACGAGATCACCACCAATGAAATTGCAAGCACGTTCAAAACATGTGGAAATAAGCCAATCAAATTAAAGTTGATATCTGCTCCTGATCGAGTCGACTTCTTTACAAAGTCGAAGTAATTTCACCTTTTCACGTCAACTCACGTGACTGTGCAAAAACATTTTTCCAAAAACACCGAAAAAGTGGAAATTGATAAACGATTAAAAACTCGAATGTTTCTTATTATGTGGTAAGATAATTAATTTTCATCTCGTAATCGTACTTCAAGTCATCGTCGTCGACTACCACATTGAAAATGACTTTTGAACCGTTACAAAACACCAGAATTCTGGACGCAGCCAAGGGTAAAGAAGTTGACAAAGTCCCAGTCTGGATTATGCGGCAAGCTGGTCGATATTTGCCAGAATTCAGAGAACTGCGTTCGAAATACGATTTCTTTACAATGTGTCAAACTCCAGAACTGGCCACTAAGGTAACGTTGATGCCTATCGAAAGATTCGAACTGGATGCGGCGATCATCTTCTCTGATATCTTAGTAATACCTCAAGCACTCGGAATGGAGGTAGAGTTAGTTCCAGGACGTGGAATGGTATTCCCAAATCCTCTAGTTACACCTCAGGACATATCCACCCTTAAGTATCCTTGCAATGTGGCCGAGAAGTTAAAATACGTCTTCGATGCAATTACAATGACGCGACACAGTCTGAAAGGCAAAGTACCCTTGTTAGGATTTTCCGGTGCTCCTTGGACTTTGATGTGCTTTATGATCGAAGGTGAATCTAGCTCGACCAAGTCCAAAGCCAAAGGCTGGCTTTACAAGTACCCAGAAGAATCTAAGAAGTTGTTAGATTTATTGGCCGATGTCATAATCAATTATATAGTTGGGCAGATCGAAGCTGGTGCTCAAATGATTCAGTTATTTGAGACTCTTGCCGAGTACTTGAATAAACCGATGTTCGATTTGTACTGTTACAGTTACATCAAGAAAATAAACGAACAAGTTAAGTTGAAACTGAAGGAGAAAAATATACCCGAAGTTCCAATGGCTATATTTGCCAAAGGAGCTCATTACGCTCTAGAAGAATTATCAAATTGCGGCTACGACGTAATCAGCATAGACTGGACGATTGATCCCATCACGGCTAGGAATCAAACTCAATCCAAAGTAACGATACAAGGTAATTTGGACCCTTGTGCATTGTACGCGCCTCCAGAGCAGCTTAAAAATATCGTCGAAACTATGGTGAAGAAATTTGGCAAATCCAAATATATAGCTAACTTGGGTCACGGAATTTACCCAGATATGAACCCAGATCATGTCAAGGTATTCATCGATACGGTGCATTCATTCTAATCGCAAGATTTGTAATTTGTAAAGTGTGAATACGGTGATCCTCAAGCTGGCGAAATGAACAACATGTTCGCGGATTTATTTAATTTTATCGTTTGAAACGACCGAAAATGTACGTCTACTTAATAAATATCGCAAAACCGAGGCGATATCGTTGTAAATGTTGAAATGGAGTACGTATTTGTGTATGTACTGAACACGTACATGTACGATATATGCGTTTTAATTAGAAATTTTCTTGGTGTTTTAAAAGGATTTTGTTATAATGATGAATTAAATACAATTGTTTGTGTTCATTGTAGTATTCGCGTTTATTTTTTAAATGTGCTATGGGCTGGCGAAAAATGATGCGATTGGGAATTATAGCCTAGGTACTTCTTCTGATTACCTAGTTTTGATCAAGGATGCGTATGGACGCATCGGAAATTTAAATTTCCGAAGTGAGCAGTTCTAGTTTCTAACCACTTTGATAACAATAATTATTGATACTGCTACAAACAACCTTCATGAATGATATGAATCAGTCAACTTCTACAATATGAAAATAGAAGAAAATGAATAGCATCACGAATATTCAAGATAGACACTTCGTTAATGTGTCATTAGAAAGACGGAAAGAGGATGAAATTCTCGATTAGGAAACAAAATTGAAAATTGGAGTCAGATCTTTTTTTTGGAGAAATTTCAAATTTGTGTGTTAACTGTTAAGTTCATTATTACAATTTACAGTTGTTACACTGTATATTAACAAGCAGAGCGCACATACCAGATGAAAGGAAATTGCTGATAGAAGCATCATCATTCATGATTCATGCCCTTACAGAATCAAAATTTTACCTAAACCTCTTCATTTTTGATGAAATTGGAAAAAACTTATTTAATTTTAATTAATTATTTATTTATTTTCCATTTCCTTTCATAAACCATAAAAAATTTAAAAAAGTAAAAATATATACCCTTTTGTAATTCGAAGAAGTTCCGCTAGATTTCAGCCACTCAATTTTCAATTTCAATGGCCGGGCCAAATCACAAATGGTAGATGCTGTTAACTATCAGGTGGAGGGGAAGCCTTGTCGAGTCACGTCATGATGTCCTGTGACCCATTCCGTTCCTCTTTCTTTCTTTCTTCACGGAACTTCACAAAGGAGTGAATTTCTGCTAGAAAATTCTAGAATGTGAATGATAATTTTTGAATAAATCGCAAATCCTCCACCAGTTATAAATTTTAACACAATTTCATATAATTCGTCGTTTCGTGCTAAACTTAATTGTTTCAATTCGAAAAGTGATTTAATCAATTGTGACTGATTTTGTGATACGTTTTTGTACAGATTCTGCATTATTAAAAGGTTAGTATTCGAAACCCATGCTTTTTACATCGCATAGATTTATCATCGATAACGATAAGTTTTCGTAAACTCAAATTGACTATCGAAGTTTCATCGGCTGTAAAATTTTGATCAATGATATTATTCAGATTCTGTACGTCTTTATTGGTTATCCTTGAAAATCGTCGTTATTTCATCATCAATTATTACTCAAATTTTGATACTTTGTTCGTGTCATCCATTTTATACTAACTTTTATTTCACGTGTAATTTTTCAAATGTAATCTGTCGTACGATGGTTTATTGAAATGATAATGACTCATTATAAATTACGCGGTTAATAATTTGCTTTTTTGTCTTCTGAAATTTAAATATTGTGCCACGAGTGTTATTGATTGATAATTTTCAATTTATGTATGAAATTCATTTCAGGTACTATTGTAGATTTTGAAATTTAAATATGGTGAAGGAGACTACTTACTATGATATACTCGGAGTGAAACCCAATTGTACCACTGATGAATTGAAAAAAGCTTATAGAAAATTAGCTCTTAAATATCATCCAGATAAGAATCCCAATGAAGGCGAAAAAGTAAGTTTTCATCAATTCACTCGTGCGAATTTCGCTAAATAAACTAGATGAATTTTGAAACTGATGGCTCTTTATGTGAATAGTTCAAACAAATCTCCCAAGCTTACGAAGTATTATCAAACCCAGACAAAAGAGCAATTTATGATCAAGGAGGTGAACAGGCTTTGAAAGAAGGTGGCGGAGCTAGCAATGGATGTTCACCAATGGATATATTCGACATGTTCTTCTCCGGCGGACACCCGTTCGGCGGCGGAGGCAGAAGACGACGTGAACACAGAGGCAAAGACGTAGTCCACCAGTTAGCCGTTTCTTTAGAAGACTTGTACAAAGGCGCTTCGAGAAAATTAGCTCTAGAAAAGAACGTAATTTGCGACAAATGCGAAGGTAAATTTGTTTATTTTGCGTTATATTTATATCTCATTTGGTAACTTTCGTCGACGGAGCGTTGGAAGCCTACCAGGTGTGGGCGCGACGATTACGTATTGACCTCGAAAATGGTGGAATTTTTTACCCATTATTGCGATTGATATTTTGCGTCGTTAATTTTAAATCGTCCAACTGTTTCGATCTATTTTAAATCGTTCCTGCGAGATTTTTTCCATCTACGTCATCGTAATAGTGATGTATCGTTGTTATAGGCCGAGGCGGTAAGAAAGGTGCCGTCGAGACTTGCTCGAATTGCCGCGGTAGCGGTTTCCAAGTCACCGTTCAGCAGTTGGGACCTGGCATGATTCAACAAATCCAAAGTGCGTGTTCAGAGTGTCGTGGAGAAGGCCAACGTATTAACCCTAAAGATCGATGTAAAACTTGCAACGGCAGAAAGGTACCTTATCAGTGATCTCCCCCTGTGTCTTCGTTTGGCTTATACTTATCTTGGTTATTTTTTTCTCGTAAATCTTTAGACTATTCGAGATCGAAAAATTCTTGAAGTACATATTGATAAAGGTATGCACGATGGCCAAAAAATCGTTTTCAACGGAGAAGGTGATCAAGATCCAGGCCTTGAACCTGGTGACATTGTCGTTCTCCTCGAAGAAAAGGAACATCCCGTATACAAGTAAGATGAGATATCCATCTGATTTATCTGCCTTTTGGTGACATTTTTGTCCAATTTTTAACTCTTCCATGGTTTATTTTGCAGACGTAGCCGTAATGATTTAATACTTCGTATGAATATTGATCTAGTTGAAGCATTATGTGGTTTCCAGAAAGTAATACGTACATTAGACGATAGAGATTTGGTAGTTACTGTGATACCAGGTAAATACCTATAATAGGTCATCACTACTCATCATAGGAATGAATGTTGTTTGATTCCACTTACTCTAACGTACTTGTCGTCATTTTTTAGGTGAAGTAATTAAACCTGGAGATGTAAAATGCATAGTTGGCGAAGGTATGCCTCATTACAAAAATCCCTTCGAAAAGGGTCGTTTAATCATTCAATTCTTAGTAGAATTTCCACAATCACTTCCAGCGGAAAAAATTCCAATGTTGGAAAGCTGCTTACCAGCCAGGTATGACCATATTTCTTATCAATATCCTAAACTACTACAAACTTCCACTTTCATCTCACCAATTTCGTTTCGTACTTGCAGATCAGAAACAATAATTCCAGATAACGCGGAAGAATGCGTACTATTAGACATGGATCCAGCATCGGATAGAAAATGCGATCATAACCAAAGTGGTAATGCTTACGACGAAGACGAACCCAGCATGGGAGGTAGCCGAGTACAGTGCGCATCACACTAAACCAAAAACCAGAGAAAATTCTCCGCTCCGTTTGATACGTCAGCGAAACAACGACGCACTTTTTATTTTATTAATTTTTTTTTTCTCTGTTTTATATTAAAAAAATATACAATGTGAATTATTCCGTCGTCGTCCAACACTCATGATGCGTAGTTAGGCTTTAATTTTTTCGAAGTTCGGAAGTCGCGAATGCTTTTCAACGTTGCAGCGATTTTTCGCGTTAAGGCTGCCGCTACCGGAACCAGAAAAATGTAGCGTTTTATCCGTACCCCCTCTCTCTCTTCTCCCATCATTCTATTCACTTTGTTTCGTTCCATAGGTGTATTACGTTTGTAAAATGAAAAATTTACGTGTTAATACTAAGTTTTAGTGTGGTTTATTGTACGATTACGCGAAATCTGTGTTAACATCGTTCTTCATTAAAGTTAATCATCTGAGTGGGTTTACCATTTTGTTTTTTTACTCTTTTCTGTCAAGCTTTCTAATTGGTTGAGGAGTAAGTGCTCTTTGGAAAAATGGACACGATGTTTGGGTTCACGCATGGAATTTTTATCACATGTGCAAGAGGAATATGGGTAGTAGGTCTAGGTATCTACGTAGGTAATTTAAATTTTTATAATGTTTTGAGATACCCACTGATTGGGTTCAATATTTGTTTTCATTTTATTATGGAGTTTTGTATCCAGTTGAAGACTGGGTGCTCTTTTGAAAATGAACAC
Source organism: Trionymus perrisii (assembly GCA_900050545.1). Lineage (NCBI taxonomy): Eukaryota > Metazoa > Arthropoda > Insecta > Hemiptera > Pseudococcidae > Trionymus > Trionymus perrisii. The sequence goes on along the minus strand of FIZV01046673.1, from coordinate 1,429 downwards.
GACTATTGTATGTAATTTGAACGTTTGTATCGGATTTGGAGTTTCTGACTACTGAGAACAAAAAATTATAACATATGGAATATGGGTAGTGGTTACTGGTTAGCTGGGTCGGTCGTGGGTACATTACGTTCTAGATTAACGCTATGAAATATGATTTGTGGCTTTATTGTATGAATAATAACCTTCAGTGATAAAGAATAAACCTTGATATGATTTAGTCACTATCCATATTTACAGATAAAACAATTTTATAGAAGATAAAAAAGTTATATAAGTTAACAGAACGGATCCAGACCTTGTTATAATATCTAGTTTCAAGATTTATTTATCTCTGTTTCAGATGAAAAATTGCAAATACTTCTGATTCAAATTTTACGCTAATGTGTAATTGTGTACGTCTGCTTTAGGCGATTTGAATCCACTAAATTGCAAATCAACTGATGAAATGATTGATTTGTAAAATTTTAAACTTCAGACCGACTGAACGTGAATTTATGTGTATAATGAAAAACAAAAACAAAGCCTCAGTAGAATTAAAATGTAGGCCGTTGTGTTTGGACTGATCCATCAAAGTAGGTACTAGGTACCTTATAAACGTTGTAGGAATGGAGTGATGAACAACACTATGTTTATTTAAAAATCAAATTTCAATTTCAAACCATTAGGCATGTCAAAAAAATGTTAAAATCTGGTAGATGTGGAAAGAAAATCAATAGTAATAGAATTCGAAGTACCCAGCTGTACGTAAGTAATCTTTAATTAATCTAAAATGTAGAAAAATGAAATGTCTTCCTTCCTTAAAAAAATATTCAATCCAAATCAAAATCTTTCGATTCTTGATTGAAAAAAAATTTAAAAATATTAAAAACTTGAAAAAACAAAAAACCACAGAAGATAGGTAATCGCCATCGTGTATAAATTTACTTTAGGCTATTTTGTGTATTTTGGGATTGTCACAAAAGAAATTGACTTTTTGAGCCGGTTTTGACCAAGTAAGAAAAAAAAAGGCAAAAACAAAATATAAAATTGGGAAAATTTTATTGAGATCGAATAATTGTGGTATTTTTGTTTTTACAAAAATTTCGATTGGACCTCGAGTCTACCTCTCCCTTCTATCCAATTTTGCCCAATATTATACTAATATCGAGACGTCTTTGAATCTTTGAAAAAAATTTTCAAACGAAAAATGTGGATGGTTTCCACTCCACTCCAATTTCGCATACGTAGAGGTAGATGGTTTATAGTTGATATATAGGTAATAGGTAGCCCATAGGTAGGTATGTATTCAAAAAATTGAAGCGTCACAAGTATTAAGTGTATAAGTCAAAGGTAACCGAAAAGTATTAAGTGTATAAGTCAGTTTTTGGTTTTTGTTTTGCGACTCTGCGGTTTTGGTATTTTCTGATTCAGGAAATTTGGCAATTTTGAG
>FIZV01046666.1:0-11533 GCA_900050545.1 Trionymus perrisii | reverse complement strand
CCTGCCTTTACCGCTGCCTCCCATAAACCTCCTTGGTGAGGAGAGCGCGATGGTATAAATTTCCATTCGATTGGATAGTTTTTACGCAGTAGATTACTAAATCCTACAAAATTGGTTCCGTTATCGGAATACATTGTTCTCGGTCTTCCACGACGATAAATAAAACGTTCAAAGGCATCGACGAACACGTCTGTAGTTAAATCTGCTACCAATTCTATATGGACTGCTCGCATTGCAAAGCAGACAAAAAAAGCGATATAGACTTTATAATATTTCGTGGTACGATGATTCACGCATCGTATTTGCATATATCCCGATAAATCAACCCCAGTGGTCGTAAAGGGTCTACCTACACTTACTCGATCTTTAGGTATTAAATCAGCCATGATTTGTTCAACCATTACTGCACGTAAACGCGTACATAGAACGTAATTGTATATAATATCCTTGATCAACGAACCTAAGCCTCCTACTACCCAAAATTTACATCGAACAAAATTAAAAACAAACGATTACGATGCATGAAAGTAACAGTAATGTACGTATTCGACATACAAACGAATAAACCTACATTTAGCAGGCAATATGATAGGATATTTTATATCAAAAGAAAATGCTGCATTCGATAACATACCACACTTACTCTTAATAACCTATCTTGGTCTAAAAACTGAATCAAGCTACGAAGCTTGTTCTTACCAGATAATTCTTGCTTATTCAAAATCGCCTTGTATTCAAGTGAAAATGCGATTGTTTGCTCTTCTAACACTAGATGATTAAATTCAACAGTACGTTCATCGATCGACAGTATTCAAGTGAAAATGCGATTGTTTGCTCTTCTAACACTAGATGATTAAATGCAACAGTACGTTCATCGATCGACAAAGGTTCAATCTTATCAATAGGTATCAACTTTTTTGTACCATTAGTACCTACATTACGACCAATATGAGATTTCATATTCGTTACAAAACGTAACACATATAGGCAACGACTGCAATAGTCTTCGGGAAAGATGATTTATCAATACGAGATAATATAGGTTCACCTACAACAATAAGGAAATTTGCTTTCTCTACCTTACAATCAGGTATATTTTTGATACATTTAAGCTGAAAGTTACGATTAACGTACGAATCGAATTCTAACATGGTTAACCAAGTCGGACCAAATTTCCAAAGTGAACACTCTAATAATAACGATGCTCACATGCCATGAGTGGCACAATCCGCTGGGTTATTTTTACCATCAATAAGTATAACACCAACATTTGAAGTCCGCCCTATCACGAATTTTCTTAACACGATTCGACACAAACTGTAACGGTTTACTCGTGTCCATATTTAGCCAGCTCAAAGCCACCATAGAATCCGAAAATAACCAAATATCATCTATTTTCAAATCAGAGTTTATTTCAACAATCAAATTAGCGAACAACTCCATCGCCAATAATTCTAATCTATGAATTTGAACAGGTTTTATCGGCGCCACTCGATTTTTCGCACACACGAACGAAGCAAAAATATTACCTTCCTTATCTACAGATCGCAGGTACAGAACGGCACAATAGGCCTTCATAGATGCATCACAGAATCCGAAAAGCTGCTGAGAAACAATTTCGCATGAATAATAAGTTAATAACAACGAGGTAGCGAGTACGCAGCGGGTACTTTTAAATCATTTTTCTCGTAACTTTGCTTCAAACTGCCATGAAACAGGATCGTCCCAAGAGAGACCTTCTTTCCATAATTCCCATAAAATCAATTTTGCTCTAATTGACACAGGACTAAGCATAGGTACCTAAAATATCATATAATTTCGAAACATCCGATAACATAATACATTTCAAAACAATTGACGCAACTTCGTCATTCCGAATACTAATTTTCAACTCGACAGTTTCAGTTGACCAAAAGGCCTAATAATGTGACATACGATTCCGAATTATCACAAAAAACTTTAGTTTTCAATGGTTCGACTAAGTTAGAATCTAATCTCGACAAAAATTCCGATGAATTACTCTGAAATTTGCATAAATTAAACCCATAATGAGCTAAAATTCGCACGATTGCATCTACGATGACTCGCGCGTCTTTTTTCAACAAGTTTAACAAGATCAGTGAGATCAATAGGCGCTTTGCCCTTTTCTACAGTTTCGGTGATAACTTCTAAACAACGAGTAGCAATGTAGGATGCTGGTCCTACTCCATTCGTGAGTGTCATAAGCTCATAAACACTGATAGGTACATTCTTGTAATGCATAAGGAAAAACGATAGTTTGAAATTTCCAATCATCTGGATGGACTAAAATCGACCTGTACATACTGAAAATGTCAGCTGAAATAACTACGCTAAACATACGAAAACGAATGTGACAAAAGCTTAGGTTGAAGTACTGGTCCAGCTAGCAAATGTGAATTCAACGACGTAATACGCGTTAAAAACAATCCTATTAAGCTTCACCAAATGGTGAGGTATAAAATAAGCATATGACTCGGCATTAAAATGCTCTAATTTACGCATGTGACCTAAGTCTTCATATTCTTTAAAAATCTTACAATAAATTTCGTGCTCTTCGACCGCACGCTTCCTTTCCGATTTCATTAACAAGGTCTTTGCCTTATCATAAGACAACGTTAAACTACTAATCGACTCACGAGTAGGTAATCGTACATCAAACCTACCAGTAGCTTTATCCATTGAGTAGGTTTCAACAAAATGTTTTTCAATTAAAATATGATCGTTAACAACGTCACTTTTATTACTTGTCGGAATTTCACAATCAAAAAATTTACGCAAACGATTATCAAGTTCGACATTTTAAGACCACAAAATGCAATTTTTTGCGTAAAAAACGAGCGTTTGGCTGACCCAGACATTACAACACCAAAATACGATTCCTTTGAACAAAGATTCTCAATAAAATGTTGTTTATCAGACATACAAAATTCGTATTAATATTCGTTACCTAACAACAAGTCAACATAATCATAAGGCAACGCAAACGATTCGGCAAAATTAAACGAAAAATTTTTGATTTCATTTTGTACTTGCTTCTTGTTCACGCTGTATGGAATTTTATCGACAACTTCTGCCCCAATGGCAATCGAAAAATCCGAAAACCGAGATTTTAAAACACAACGAGCTATCTTATTAAGCTCTTTTGAATTACCATGAACACTTACTAATATGGTAGGACGACTATTTCATTCCAGATCGAGTTTCATCCAATCACAAAACTCTTTCATAATTAAGGTAGCTTCGGACCCGTGGTCCAATAAAACTCTACCTCATTCGGTCCGATAACGAGATTTTACCTCCACTACAGCAGTGGACAAAAACACAGATTTATCCGAAAAGGCGCACATCGTAGACTTTTTAATTTCATCTTTTGGTACGTCTTTGACTAAACTAGAATTAGTTTCATTAACAGTATTACTTTTTACACGAGCATCACTCGCATCTCGATGTAACGAGTGATACGCACCTTTGCATATTCTACAATTAAATTTAGACGTACAATTAGTAACAGCATGCCCTTTCTTAAAGCATTTTATACATAATCGAGATGTTTTTATAAAATCAAACCTGTCAAGTACAGACTTTGAAGTAAAACTCTTACATTGATCTAGGTAGTGTGATTCCATACAACAGGGACACGCTACTGCAATCGCTCCTACAAACTTTTTCTTCGAATCGTCGACTACTTTGCTTGGTTTACTGGATTTTGCATCGCGAAATAATCAAATCTTATCCGCCGAAGCGATTGGTTTTAGAAAAAAGAAGCAATGAAAGTGAAAGCGATGCGGATAGCAACGAAGCTGGGCCCAGCAGGAACAAAGAAATTTTGGATAAGGAAAGCGAACCTGAGGCATTAATACTACAAAAAGGTGATTTCGTCATTGTCAAGTTTTCAACCAACAAAAGTGTTCGAAGATTTGTAGCTCAGGTTAAAAACGTTTTCTCTGATGAAATTTTTTTATCCTGCTTGAGAAAAACTATCGCAAAGAATGTAACTTTCGTTTTCCCAAATGTTTCGGACTGTTGCATGGTGAAAAACAAGGATGTCGAACGAAAAATTGCCCCCCTATCGATCAAACGAGGGCATCATCATTTCATACTTGATGCTCAGCATTTGGAATGAATGTTTTTTAAATTTTTATTTAGACTAGAATATTATTTCAACCAAAATGAAGTAGCATTTGGAATGAATCCTTTGATTTTTTAATTTTAATTTAGACTAGAATATTTTTTTACCAAACTTATGTTACTTAGTGACCAAAATTGTGTTATTTTATGACCAAAATTGTGTTATTTTTAAGTTTTATACGTTGAAGAAATTAAAAATAATAAATTTTGTACCTTAAAAATGTTTTTTTTTCCCCAAATTTTTTTTATAAATTTTCAAAAATACTTTTTTTATGAATATAGGCGATCCTAGACGTCCAGCAATCAGTTGTAACGATTTTAAAGTGAAAAAAAAATTATCGATCCGACTCTCCACATTCTTCGGACCACTCGGATTTTTGAGGAAAAAAAAATATATCTGAGTCACTAATAGAGTTGTTGAGGAGGGAATGGCAATTTTGAGAGTACTCATTGGGACTCGAAATTATTCGTTGAATTCATGTTTCTAGCTATATTTGAACAGAAGTTACACCCACCCAAAGGTCAAAACCCAATCCGATTCACCCCATTTTACGGTAGGTGGGTAATGCTAATCAACTGACTATTTGAATTCAATTTTCCACCCATTTCGGATTCATTTTTTCCAATTTGGCGCTTAGATGGTACCCTTACTCGAGAGGAGGTTTGTAAAAAATGTGCAAGTTTTTTCATTCGTTGAAATGAACTTGAATTGACGCGGATTGCTCTGTAGGTGTGAGGTCAGAGTTGTTGACTGAGTGCTAGCGGTAAACAAAAATATTTGTAGGTTTTTCACCATATTGCATTATTTTTAATGCACTTAAAAACCTTTTTGCGTTTACTTTTTTCATCGACTTGAACGCCTTTCCAGATTTTAGTTACCTAATTACCTAATTACCTATTCATTGGCAACAAATCAGTGAGAATCAAGTTTTCTTAAAATTTTGGAACTCGAAACGATGAAAAATGCAGTTAAAATGCCGAAATGGTATAGATACTGTCTTTTAAGTTGTGCGTTTGCAAAAAGTTTTGAGAATTTTGTACGAGTTCTCAACCACCTACCGTGTGAAAACGTAGAGAAGAACGTCAGAGTGTGTCAACTGTCAAGTGCAGTCAATACTTGGGTACCTATCTACAAACAAACATTCTGGAATGGACTTGTAAAGCAAGTTGCCCACTTATTCGCATTTCAGTATTGTGGTATGTACGTCTACGTACGAGTACCTATCGCTACCTACATAGGTATTCGTATGTGTGGTCGTACTAGTTGATGCGGCGAAGACGATATGTACACGTTCGTTTGCGTACCTAGCTGTGGCTGTGGCTGTGGCTGTGGCGCGGCGTGACCAATAGCAGATATTGAGCTGTGGGTCAGCAGAGTATAGCCAGGCCAGATACATACTCGTACGCAGGTCGACGAGACGACGACGACGTACTCGTAGAATACGATACACTACGGTCGAGTAGAGTGTGGAGGCGCGGCGCGGCGCGGCGTAGCGTGGAGGTACGCAACATACCAGGCACATACATACTCGTACGTATAACCATAACCCATAGTCGTGGCCGTAACCTAATGCGTGCAAGGTGGCGGCGCGGCGGCGCGGCGTGGAGCGGAGTAATATCGCTATAACTACAGCAGGTGAAAAGAATACACATAGGCACGTTTTAGATAAAGCATAAGTAGTAGGTAGGTATGCTGTATCTGTATGCGAGTGTAGCTACGCGACCTTTGCACTTTGACAAAGCCGAGACCGCGACCGCGACCGCGTTCAATTTGCATTTTAAATTTAATTTCTCTTTTTATTCCGTTTTGTCTAGTTTTATTTAACCAACGGCACAGCCTATCTACATACAATGAAATGCGGATTCTATTTTCCAATATTATCTGTTTCTTTTTCTTCCTCTCCCGAAACGAAGCCTATTCTTGCTCAGTAAGTCTGCGTATGGCACATGAATTTTGTTTTGCGTGTGCGTATGAGATTTTTGTATTTATGGGTACATAGGCCTACGTCGCGTCGCGTCGCGTCGCGTCGTGAAGGAAGGTCCAAAATATTTTTTATTGGCGTGCTATAATCAAGGTCGGTAGATGAGTAGGTACATCGACAGGTAGGTAGAAATTTGAAGGATCTCGATGTTGGGTAAGTAGAAGTACATAGGTACGTGTAAGTACGGTACCTATACCTATTACCTACGCGTAGAAAACTCGAAAACTCGCAATACTCGTCGTCGTCGTCGTCGTCGTTGTCGACGTTGTTGTTGTAGTGGTACGTGTAAGAGAAGACATACACTCATCGACTTTCTCTCTCTATTTACCTACCTTTATTATTATTATTATTATTATTGTTTTTGTTTTTGTTTTTTATTTTCTATCCTTTCATAAGAATTATCGGGGCCCCTCCCGCCTTCGGGCATAGGGGGTACCGTTACTAAAGTCGGTTAATTATAATTATTTTGATTTACTATATTATTATTTGCAAATAAATTTCAATTATTAGTATCATTACCTATTATTAAGTATCTAAGGAAAACTCAGACCTCGATGAGCGAACCCTGTGGGTATTGCAGCTTAAATTTTGACAAGCCAATGCCCGGCCTTTTTGGCTTATACGGTATGTTTACTAAATTTTGGGCCAAAAGTTGAGAGTTTAAAGTACTTATTTATTAATTTTGTCAAGACCAAGGCATCGATTAATTTTTATATGCAGGGTATGTATACCTACCTACCTACCTACCTCCTACCTATGCTTACCTACAAGCCGGAAACTTATTAAAGATCGATTTCCACATACCAAAGTTTGAAAAAGAGAGACCCAAAATGTAATCAGATAATAATAGGTAGGTAGTAAGTCTAATAAGTACCCTATATTAATACGCATAAAACGTTTTATTAGGTACATAACTGTTCGAGTGTTGATAATGGCCATGGGAGAGGAGGGATGTGGTAAACTCTTAATGGTAGGTTTTAGTCTTGTCCGTTTATATTTGGATAATCAGATAATTAGGTTGGAGAAGAGCATGGAGGGCTTAAAGCATACGAGTAGCAGTAGTACGTAACCGTGTTCATGGAAATCAATGTTTGCTGCATATAGGCGCTCCATAATCTCTTCAGCAAAGTCGAGATGAGATTGCGAATAGAGGTCTTCGACTGGCAGATCGAGGATAAATAAGTAGGTACTAGGTACCTACCCGTATGTAAGTTGATTTTATTGGCAAATTTGGCGCGAATGTGCTCAACTTGCTCGCAAGTGTAGGTACATTGGTACAACTACATGAGATGGACAGAGGTCTTTTTGTGGAATTCGGTGACCTTGGGCGCAACTTCAAGAAGGAGATATCGCTTTGATTGTAGTTTACTTACTTTGGTAATTTTTATAGGGATGAGATTTCTGGTGTTACGTGGAGATTTTTTCCCCAAGATGTTCTACCAGGGCTGCGGGCTGTCAGATATTTTCTAAACGCCGTGTTTTTAAATGATCTACCTCCTATCGCAGTTCTTTCATCGATGTTGGCGTAGTTTTTCATACATAGGTACGAGAGCACTATGTATCATCATCGGGAATTGGTTCAAGATCGAAATACTCGTATCTGCGAATCTGCGAGAAACTTGACTCAAAGTTCTGGAAAATTGGTACCTGTACTAAACTTATAGTAAGAAAGATTTATTTTATAAGTAGGTAAGGTATAATTGTAATGGTAATTTACAACATCCGCTATTCCGCGCTTCCTGTGTTTTGCGAACTAAACGCAATCTTACAAACATTTTTAGAGATGGAGAGGATAAGCTTTAGTCGGAGGATTATTGCCGCATCGTACGATATAGGTACTGTTTTTTAACTATACCTACATCTGGAAATATTTAGGGAACGTATCCTTTGAATTCTACGTAAGTAAAGTACCCTACCTATACCTATAGCTTTATGATGCGCATTGGGTTGGCATATAATTTGTACATGTACCATATAGGAATTCCGAAAAGCGCTACTTGCAGGTAAGTGGAGGACGAGCTTAATTTATTATCTACTTTGTTTCCAGCTGCTGTTACCGTACCTTGCCTACATATCTATTTCTGTTCATATAGGTAACCCATATAAGTAGGTATGAAATGCGTGGACGGCCGCGGCGCGGCGCGGCGCGGCGTGGACGTTGCGAAAGACACCAACAACGTCTGAGCGTTAAACTATATACATCTACCCTGGGGGGGAAATTCGCTGAAAAAAAAACCGCAGGCGGAACTTTTGAACAATCCGCTGATGTAAAAACCGCTCTGCGGATTTTACACCAGCTGATATAGTTGAAAATTACCGCCGCGGTTTTTTAAATAGAATTAAAAGCGGATTTCTTCCTCTGCCAACGGGAAGCCGCATATATCGCCACCATCGCGCTCGCGGCTGCTATAAAGAGCTTTCGGTACTAAACCTACACATACCTACTATTCGACTTAACTACTCATCGTATGGATGCAAGTGCAAGTACGAATAGGAAATTAAGAACACAAGTCATCCCTTCTTCGGTTCTTCGGCTATAGCGGCGGCGGCGGCGGCGGCGGCTTACGAGACCAGACTATCGCACCCAAATTAACCACATCTCGCATCTACTCGCTAAGAATACGCGATGCGATGCGATGCGATGCGATAAATTAGGAAGATCTCGTCAGGTGGGACATGGGAAGGCAACGGCATTTTCTTCCGATGAAATCGTAATTTCTATCGCAAATCGTGAACGACGAGTACCCGCTTCATCTGTTCATCTTTGCAACTTGCTTGGGTATTCTGCTCTACACCGCCGCGCTGTGCTGTGCTCATCTGTGCTGTGCTGTGCTGTGCTGTGCTGTATTCGCGTTCGCGTTCGCGTTCGCCTTTTCATTCGCCTAGTCTCAAGTTCACGGTCAACTTTCAGCTGTTGATTTTCTTTTGCTTTTCGTCGCGATTATTTTTCCGCAGAGCTCGCGCTAAAATCGGCGACACAATCAGCTTGGTACCTACGCAATGTTTAAGAATAACCTACTGTACGTACATATATAGGCTTCGTATGTAGGTACGTAGTATTTTCGTTCATTTTCCAACGTAATAATAATCTCTTGCGCGCGTGTTGCTTTTCAACGTATAGGTAGGTTATCATCTTGTTGTACCTACCTACGTGCGCAATTTGGTCGATTTCTTCGCTGTTCTGGTACTTTGGCGCATCCGTTTGTGTAACAGCGCGGTACTCAATGTACTTTACAATCGTCAACTATTTACTTCCAAATTCGCAGTCCAACTTTAATGCGCAGGTATGTATCACGGTGGCGGTACCCTATACATAGGTACGCGTACATATTATACTGTATTTACGACATACCCAACGTACGTGCCTATACCCGTTTCGTATTTTTACTAAATACAATTAAGTATAGGTATACACATATGTAAATCAACAAAAATAGCTACCTACTTGGCTGCGATATATACCTACATATTTATATGTATTAATGTAGTTATCGTAGGTAAGCAATTAAGCATAACTAACTCGAGCCTACCTACGTACAAGTAGTACCTATGTACTTAATTATGTAGGTATGTACACAGACAATCCCTACTCGGTAGTGTAACTAAACATCTTTCGGGGGGGGCGCGTGGATTAAAATCATAGAACAAAAAGTATAGGTAGGTATATTTTTCTATTTTAATATCTATTATCCTATTAAAAATTAATTTGAGGAGAGTTTCGGGCGGGGGTTCCAAAATCCCCACGCCGCGCCACAGCTCCTACTTACTTACTCGTTTGAATTATAATGTATTATACTTACGATGATCTATAAAGGTTTCACTTTTTTTTTTTTTTGTTTTGTTTGTACTTGAACCTAAAATTGAAAATTAATTTGATGACGCCTAATTTAGGATAGTCGACGGGCCAATGAGGCAATAGGTGGTTAACGCGATTCGGCGACGAGTTTTTATCCAACCTTGGATACCGCAGCAAAACAATGGTTAAGATCATACTCGTGGTCTATTGTACTTGCAATCGTGCTCACCAACCGCATTCCCGACCTACCTACCAGGAATGTTCCCATAGGGGGCTCACGGGGCTCAGGGGGCTCAGCCCCGCATCAAGAATTTGAATGGAAAAGTTACGAGTGGACTCAGCCCCTCCTCGAGACATTAAAATAATGGATAACCACCCCGCTTTATGATAGAAAAGTTGAAAAAATAATGAAATATCAGCTTTTAGATGTTTTTGTTTGCAAGAAATTGCGCCCTCGCTTCGCTCCAGCTGACAATACTTCTAACTTATTTTGACAACATAATACCTACACATTTTTTAAACTTTTATATGAAATTTCTTTCTTTCTTATTTTGCAAATGCCCCCCCCCCTCCTCCTCCTCCTCGAATGATTGTCTGGCACGATGCTGTTTTTCATTGTTTCATCGAGTTCAGTTCATCAATTGGTCAAATTTATTTAGCCTTGCCACGAGATATTTCTTTGAAACATCACTGCTACCTATCTCTAATTACCTATACTTGTCTGCCTGCCAATGTTGCGTTGTTTTGTATTCTTGCATAGCCGAAAATTGACTGATAGGTGCTTAATACGCGTATGTATGATGTACGAGTATATACGTTGCGTAGATACCTAACGAGAGTAGGTACGCAGTACGCACGTACCGTATGTGCCTACACACATGTTGTAGTGAGTGAGCGCAGATACAGCGCAGATACCGCAGCGAGGCATGAACCCTTTTACACATTCCTAGTAGAAGGTTCCTTTAACTTAACTAGTGACTGGCCGTGGCCGAGGCGAGGAGACAAGCCCGCTTACTTACTATATTTCCTAATATTCAAATTTATTTGAAATATGAAGAAATCGGATCATTTAAAAAAAAAATCCAAACGTCCACCGTGGCTAACCTTGATATTAGCTAGTGGAGTAAAAGGTACTAGGTACCTTGTCGCAGTTGTTCCTTATGCATTTGGTAAGATTTTGTTCTGGTTCGATTTGTTTCAGGTATTGCTGTTGACATTTGCAGTCGTAACGACTTTAACCGAAAATGTATCCAGGTTCGTACCTACACCCAAATACGAACAAATTAGATATAAATTTACATTTAGGCGCAAGTAACCTAGGTTAGGTAGGTAGGTAGGTAGGTAGGTAGGTATAGATGATCGAAATTAGTCTTATACTTCGAGTCAGCGAATGCGCATTTTCTTTCTGTTGCCTCGTCCACGGAAGTACATTTGTACACTACGGTGGAGTGGAAAAAATCGAAGGTCTTCGATTTTGCTCAAAATTCAGTATTGGGTTCATTTTGAGTTGAAACTCACCCAGAAAAAATTTTAGGCCCCAGCCACCCCTTGGGGGGGAGTTATGACCCTTCAAAGTACCCCCACTTTTGAAAAAAACGCTGTTTTT
>FIZV01046653.1:0-11606 GCA_900050545.1 Trionymus perrisii | reverse complement strand
AAATCACAATTTTTTTTAAAAATTTTTTTTAATAATTAATTTTTTTTTAATTTATAATTTTCAGAATGTCAAAATTATGTTTGAAAATATATAACAAAATATACTTATACCTAAAAGTTGAAAACTTTAAAAGTTTCAAAATGTTCGAAAAAACTACATAACGTTTTTTTCGGTGGTGTGTCGAAGCAAAGACATAAAAATTGTCAAAAAAAATCGTTTAGCGAAATTGTTAAAAATTTATTTTTGAATACAATTTGATAGGTAAAGTATTTTCAATCAAATTTTTAAAAAAACACTGATTTAGATCAAATTAAAATAAAGAGTTTTTTTGCGTCATAAAATTTCGAAGAGAAAATTAAATAAAATTTTATAATTCAAGTATTTTACAAAAAATATAGAAAAATTAACTTTGGATGAAATTCAATTAAAATTTTTTTCAGAAAATAATTCTGAAGATGACTTTTAAATTAAATTAGATTAAATTAAAACTACTTTTCGACATAGTTTTGAAAAAAATTTTTTGACTTAAAATTAATTTGTTTTTATTAAAGCACTATATATCAAGTATGGAAACGTATATGCCCCTTGGTTTTTTCAAACAGTTTTGCGTAATGCGCATGTGCAATTAGTGCTCCGGCAGTGCGATAGATGCTAATCGCTGGTGTGGAGTTGCTCAGTTGGTGCAATAGCTGCTGCTTGCTGGTGTGCGCATGCGCATTATGCAAAACCTATTTTAAAAAAACCAAGGGGCATATACGTTTCCATACTTGATATATAGTGCTTTAGTTTTTTTTTTTCCTTTGAAGAATTCGATTTGGAACCGTACCTACTTTTAAAAGTGAAGTAATAGTATTTTGAACAAAATTTCAAAACATTGACCATCAAATGAAATGAAATAACAAATTATTTCTACCAAATTTTGAAAAATTGGTTTTGATGAAATTCAGTAGGATTAAGGTAGTTTTAATCAGATGAAAATGAAAATTGGTTTTAGATAAAATTATCTATATTTCTGTGTAACAAAATTATTGGTTAAAAAATTGCATAAACGTTGATAATACAAGGAAATATTTTTTACCAATACCTAATATATTGAAAAATGAGCTTTGGAATAAAATTAGTTAAAACTAAAATTTAAAAAAAATGGCTTTCAAATAAATCAAAATAAAATTTCATTTCAATAAAATTTTGAAACTTTTTTTTAAAATAAATAAAATGAAAATTGCTTTGAATATTTTTTTTTTTCAAGAAATGCTTTTGAATGAAATTTGGTAAATTCAGTACGACTATCCGCAACAAAATTTAAAAAATAGCTCTAAAATGAAAATAAAATTGCTGTCAGCAAAATTTGTGAAAATTCACATTTGAAAAAAATGATCATAAATCGAGTATATTTAATGAAATTGAATTTTTTTTTTTTTTTGTAAAATTGATTTTTGAACAATGCACTGTTTAAAAAAAAATGACTTGAATAGAATATAGTAGTAGAATAAAATAAATTAAAGGTTGCTATCCACAAAATTTTATTTTAAATTAAATTAAATTGAATTTCAGCAAAATTTCAAAGTTATTTTAATAAAAATGAGTACGAGAGGCAGGTATTTGATAGATTGAATACCATACTGGCTGTTACAATAAAGTTTTAAAAAATTTGTTCGAAAAAAAAATTTTTTGGCACAAGAGTTGATAAATTGAATACCTACTCGTGTTTTTTATGAAATTAAATAAAATGGATTGAAAAAAAATCGTTTAGCTTATTATTTCAATATATTTTACATTTTTAAAAAACGGTTCTTCAATTTTAGGAAAAAAAATTATCGTCTAAAATTTTCTTCAAAATTATTTCATAAATTTTTCAAACAAAAAATTGAAAAAAAAAACAAACATTTTTCTAAATTATTTTTTCAGTGCTCTTTAAAATTTATCAGCATACCGAAATTCGAATATTTAGCATACCTACTTAAGGTTTATCATTTTTATTGGAAATTTTCTTTCATTTTAAAAAGTTCAATATGTTGACTCAGTTACCTATTTGTAGCCAAATAAATTTTCAAGAAGAATGGTACCAATCACGAAGAAAGTGATTGAAAATGGTCAATGGAGACAACGTGCGCTGCTTGTTGTACGAATGGTTTAAAAGTATTTCGATTCCGATAAAATATTCGCTAATGCTGATTCGTCTTTTAAAAAGAGGTTCGCCGTACATAACGGAAGCCGAGGTAGGAAGCTGAGGTAGGTAACCTGTGAAGTACGTAATGTGATCGATAGAAATTTTGTCTTCAAATAGGAAAAGAGAATAAATGACATTTCTTATCTAATTACCCAGTATTGTACATGATGTGAGGACTCGGAAGAGATGAAGAGAGTTGACGCTGGTGGCGCTTTTCTAGCCTTGATGAAGCACCATTGGGAAGTGTGTCAAATTCGTACCTCTAACTGTGAAAAAACAAAGAATACAAACGTGTTATTTCCGAATCGAAATTCAAAATTTTCAATCATCTGACATTTTAGTGCTCTACTTTGATAAATTTTTTTTTTTTTTTTTTTTTTTCAGAAAAAATGTTGAAAGATTTACGAAGTAAGTGTTTAAAATTTTCTTTCATTTTAAAAAGTTCAATATGTTGACTCAGTTACCTATTTGTAGCCAAATAAATTTTCAAGAAGAATGGTACCAATCACGAAGAAAGTGATTGAAAATGGTCAATGGAGACAACGTGCGCTGCTTGTTGTATACGAGTGGTTTCAAAGTATAAGCTTAAAGTTATGGTATGGAACTAAGTATACGGTTTTGCGGTCCAGCCGCTCTACATATTGTAGTGTCCTTCAGTAACCTGGAATCAATCATTTTCAAATGTTTAATAATTATGTTGTGTGAATGCAGTCTGCACAACTGCATTGATTTAGGTAGTAAGTAGAGGTTACTCACTAAAAGTATACAGTTTGGACTGCAAAGAAGTACTGCTGGCATACCGGGCAGTTTTCACTTTCCCGCCGGTGTTGTACAATGCAGTTCCTGCAAAATCGCAGGTGGCCACAGGGAATCGTTGCACATGTGATGCCCGCCACATGGCACATCACACACCTGCGATCATTGTTTACAGGGAATTCGATCCTTCTAACTGTTCTCATTATCCTCCTGCAAACGGGGCATCGCCTCTGTGGGCCACGTTCGAGCATTGACATACACGCCTCGCAGCATGCCAGATGCCCACATGGAATTGGGGCTTGGGTTGCCGGACCGTTGTAGCATATCAAGCATTCGGGTAATATTTCTTGCATTGGCAAAGCTGTTGAAACATAATTAAAGTAGAAAATTTGTTGATAGTTTTGTAGAGGATAGGTGTCATTTTCTAGTATATTTTGTAAATGCTTAAAGGGAATAATAATTTGTGTGAAAGAATGTAGGGGGGCAAAATTTCCAATTTTTTGGCAGTAATAAAATTTTTTTTCGTTGTTACAAAAAATTGAATTTTTTGAGGTACCAGGGCATGCAACCGAAACCGAAACCAAAACCTAAAACTGGGAAAAACGGGTTAATTGACCAAAAACCATAACCAAAACCAAAACCGTTACTGGCAAACACCAAAACCGAAAACCCTAACCAAAACCGATATTTTCAAAACCATTAACCAAAACCTTAACCAAAACCGATAAAAAAAAATCGGTTTCGGTTTTTGTATTTTTTTTCCGCCAGGCTCGTGGGTTAATTAAAATTAATTCACTTAATTCAATTCAAATCATGAAATCAAAGCTGGCCAAGTCTGACCCAACCCAATCTGGGATCTGTGATTTCGCATTTTTGTTCGCCGATCCGGCCGATCTGTGTTCCGCGCTTTTTTACTTGGAGAATATTTCAATTTTGTTGTACAGTATATGAATTTTCTATGTGAAACAGTGAAAGCGACTGAAAATTGAAATTGTTAATTGCTGTTCAAATGACATTCGTTGTTTCAGTTTACGCTTAGTTATATTTTTATTTCTAAATTTCTAATTGTCTTTAATTCGTCTACTTCGATAACAGATTAAAACTTTATTGATATGTAGATTGTAGATGTACAAGAAGTGAAGCGTCACAAGTATCAAGTGTATAAGTCAGTTTTTGGGTTTTGTTTGGCGACTCTACAGTTTTCATATTTTCTGATTCAGGACGTTTGGCAATTTTGAGGTTTTGGTATTATCTGATTCTGGAAACTTTCCTGAATCAGAAAATACCAAAACCTCAAAATTGCCAAATTTCCTGAATCAGAAAATACCAAAACCGCAGAGTCGCAAAATAAAAACCAAAAACTGACTTATACACTTAATACTTGTGACGCTTCATTGGCGATTTTTTTTTGAGAAAAAATTCAGTTTTTTAATGGAAAAAATTGCGTGTTATTCCTCTAGAGAAAATAATTTTTCAATTTTTTTAGAGTAAAGAATTTTTAAGCATTTCTCTTTTCTTTTCTTTTTTTTTGGAAGAAAAAATTTTTAATTTTTTTTTTTACAGAAAATTTTTTTCAATTTTTTCGGGGAAAAAATCTCGGAGAAAAACATTTTTCAATTTTTTTGGAGTAAAGCATTTCTCATTTTTTTTTTAGGGAAACAATTTCCAAACTTTTTCAGAGAAACAATTACATCAATTTTTAAAAGAGAGAATCTGAATTTCTTCGAAGAAAAAAGTTCTAATAATTTTTTTGAACTTTTTTTTGAAGGAAGGAATCTTTCCATTTTTTGGTGGAAGGAATTTTCTAATTTTTTGCAGATTTTTTTTTCAGTGTTTATGGTCAATTTTTAAAGGGAATTTTTTATTTTTAAAAAAATCTCTCCCTTTTTGACTGAAGAATTTTTTCTATATTTTGTGGTGATTTTTTTAAGGGTATTTTTATTTAAAAAAAAAAAAAAAGAAAAAAAATTATAAATTTTTTTGGAATATCTTTTTTGGAGAAACGAATTTCTTAATTCTTTATGGAAAAATTCCTAATTTCCTCAACAAAAAAAAAAAAATTGAAGATTTTTTTTGTAGGAAAAAATCTCTCAAGTTTATAGAAAATGTCTACAAAAATTTCCGGTTTTCTTTTGAGTAAAGAATTTTCAATTTTTTCGAAGAAATCGTGCATCAATTTCTCTGGAGAAAAAAAGTTTGGATAAATTTTTTGGTGGATTTTTTTAAAAGATTCTTTTATTTTTGAAGAAAAAAAGTTAGTAATTTCTTTTTAGGAAAAAGTCTCAGATTTACATACCTAATTTTTACTTTAGAATCTACACAAGTCCACCTATTATAAAATTTACATGTGTTTAAATTTTGAAGGTTGTACGAAGTATTAGAAACACCAACGAAATTGCACTTGGTAATGGAATATATGTCCGGCGGTGGTCTACATTCCAGGCTATTATCAGAAGGAAAAATGAAAGAAAGTGATGCAAAAATCGTATTTGCGCAATTATTATCGGCTGTGAGACATTTGGTAAGTATCATCACGTAATATGATAGACTTATCTAGCTTCCCTGCATGAAAATAGAACTAAAACACGAAGCCATTGTAGTAAACAAAGTTTCCCTAAGGAAACGATGAAATAATAATTTTATAATGTGGAAACGTATTCTGACAATGACTATAACAAGGTAGGTCAGTCAAGTATGTATGAGTATTCAACAAACAAGATTCGCCTCCTTCATCAAAGTACCTATAATAGTAGCCTACCTAACTAAAAACATTCATTTACAATTTTCAAAACTGTCTGATTTTTCATTTTATTTTGTTCAGCACGAAAGAAACATAATTCATAGAGATATCAAAGCGGAGAATGTTTTTTGTGGAGAGAAAAATCACGTTAAATTGGGCGATTTTGGTTTCAGTACGGTGTTAGTAAAAGGTACAAATAAAAATATTTTTAAAAGTAGCATATCTAGCATCATATCTAATTAATTATAATTACACGAAAAATTAGGAAGTAACGAAGAACTTTTTACCTTGTGCGGTTCATTACCTTACGCGGCTCCAGAACTTTTGCAAGAAAGAAGATATCAAGGCCAGCCTGTGGATATTTGGGCCCTAGGAGTGCTACTTTACTTCATAACTACCGGGCATATGCCATTTTCTGCTATTTCGGTGGCTCATTTGAAACGTAGTATTCTACTAGGAGTAATTCCAATGCCGGCTCATTTGTCACATTCTTGTATCACTTTGATTCGTGAGTTGGTCAATTTTTCATGATTGTGATATGTTTCTGGCGTGTTTTAATTCAATGAAATTTCAGGAGGGATGTTGAGAAGTACTCCGAGTAAACGGTTCACTCTTCCTGAAATTAGAAATTCTTTATGGATGTCAGATATCATGATTAGTGAAAGTACCTATGATAGGTGGTGCATTATACCTACACTAGATAGAGACGAAAAATTAGCTGAAATCGAAGTTATAGCAAGAAAACAGCTTTTAGCGTACGGTATTGATGATAAAATGCTCGAAGAACATGCTTTAAAAGGAATCAAGAGCGATGTAATTGCCACGTATCGAATAATTATTCATAAATTATTAACATCCAATCATATCCCGGCAGTTACACGAATTACTGCTAAAAAACTTAATCACGCGCGTTCACACCTTTGCGTTATTACATAAATTGTAATCAACTTGATAGGCGTGTGCGCGAACAACCCTAATAAATTTTTTATCTAATCTACAGAATGTTGCATTTATTATAATAATTTTCTTTACCGATAGAAATGGAATCAATTTATTATAGTGAATTAAATAAAATTTCAAGTTTTCTATTTTTGGGAGTATTTAGTTATTTATTCGATGACCGAATATTATTTAATTCCATTAAATTATGTAGGTTACAGTTGTTTTTCCTTTTTCGTCAATTTTCTACCTGTGAAATCATATTCGTACGATATTCTGATACGTCGTCTACCATTTTAATTGATCACAGCTCGCGGGTAATAAATAAATAATCGAAATCGGGCAACGCAACCAATATTGACTTGAAAGCATTTTCATTGGTAACAAGGTACCTATGTATCTACTGTGAAAAATCAATTGCTTTTGCAACCTTGATACCTTGATATTTCATCATGAAGCTAGGTGAGAAAATAAATTTTTCTTTAAGGAGGTCAACATTTTTAATGATTTGATATTTTGTACATTCGATTAAGGCACGCAAAAGGTACATATGATTGTATGATACCTCTTATGATCGTTATGGTTTTAAAGGGTTCAATTTATGCGGAAATACTAAATTTCAAGATGGTAAGATTATCGTTCATAAACCCTAAATTGTAAAGTTTCCAACGCTTCGAGATTGTTATCATTACAATGCTATGAGTTTTAACGTACGTATTTTACACTATGATAATGTTTTGAAATTATGTTTTTGAAATTGGCGAAATTTCATTTGCATGAAACACGCGGTGGATGACCTATTCGGTTATTTTAAATATTCGTAGGCTATAACTTTATAAAACGATTATTTATTTTTTTAACATCGCTTAATCGAGTAATGGAAAATTCGCAACGTTAAGCTACAATCGTATGCTTAATATAAATTTCAACGTAAAAAAATATTACAACATAAATAGTATCACATTTGTAGCGTTTTACGGTCTTCAAACAATTTTGAAAGCACTAGTACCTTCAAACAAATCCAATAGTTTCCTAAAAATCGGATGATTGTACGTAAAAAATTATCTTTTATAATACAATTCAATCGGTCGTTGAAAACCTTTAGAATGATGAGCTGGAATTTCTAATGTTTCATTTCGATGAAAACCAATTTCGGCTAATAAATAGTCTTTGAACATACGAGGGTAAAATGTTATGTTGCGACAATTCCCCCTCAATTTGGCCTGTGAACAAATATACGTACAGTTTAAATTTTTTTTTTTTTTTTTTAAATTGGAATATTAAAGTTTGAAAGAAACTTACACTTAATTTTTTCTTCTTGTATGATTCCCAAGGTTGAGCTTCCAGGATGAATATTCCACCGGGACGAAGCTGAGCATAAACTCGCTTAAATACACGTTTCAGTCCATCGTCTCCCCAGTTCAACTGCATCCATTTAGAAACACTCAGACATAATATTACATCATACCGAGGTTCTTCTAACGCGAGTAAATTATCATGATCTAGGACGTAGTTACCCTGCAAATAAAAATGTATTTTATAATAATCACGAACATGGTTTCAATAATGCAGAAAAATTGTAAGCTAAAATATCATACGTGAATAAAAGAAATATTGTCTGGGAATCGTAAGATGCAGTCGGAATGCTGATCAGATTTAGAATGATCCGACAAATCATTATTCTCTTTTGACGAAATTGGATCATCTTTAAGCGATACCTGACCGTTTTTATAGTCCGATTCATTAACAAAACATCCTTTGGAAGCTAACTTGGGATTTTCACAATAATGTCGACGATTTTTTCTCGCTATGTTAATTAATGAGTTATCGATGTCGATTCCTAGAACTGATTTAGGACTAAAATCACGAGCAACGATGTAGGTCACGTGACCGATATTACAACCGATGTCGAGAACATCTTTATTTTTGAAGAGTTCTTCACGCTGATGAAAAGCCGCTATTCTCGAATCGGTACATTCGTTAACGTTGCGATAACCGTAATATCTGAAAATGAAAATTTGAAGAATATTTTATGAGGGTTAAATAAATTCAGAGTCTCATGTCTACTTGATTTGTTTACTTACTGATTATAATTGCCGAATTCAAACTTTGGTTTATTTTTCCATTTTTTAACGTCTTGTTTTCCAGGAGAAGCATTTTTTCTTTTCCCACTAACGTTGCAGGTCGCATTAGTTTCCGTTTGACTCATGTTGAACTGTTTAATTTTCTTTAAAAATTGGAAGATTGAAAAACATTTTTACTTTTCTCTTATTTGCAAAAGATTCAAAAATTTATCAAAGAAAACGAAGAATTCAAAAATTCAAATTCGAAAAAAAATTGATAAGAAAAGGAGATAAGAACGTGTAAACAAAAACTTTGCACAAAAGTATATTGCGGCAGCATTAATTCAAGGTACAAAGTAAACGAAAACGCAGATTCCTACTTTGTTCAAACTATCCAGTATTTGTAATGTTTGTAGATCTATGGTTGCCTTTTTTCTCCGCTGTTTTTCTATTTTTTATTTTGTGTGTCTGTGTTAGTGCGTTAGATGGTAATACTTGTTATTGTATTTGACATGTATACGCTGAAGTAAAACATTGGATAATGGCGTCAACTTTACACAGAAACCTACTGTAACTTTATGACGAAATATGAAGTAAAAATCGTATTGTTTTGTCGCCGGGTGTGATTTTAATTCAATCATGTGTTTGGGAAAGTGATATATTGGTCATGAGTAAACGTTCGTTTTCATTTATTCGTGTGAATGAGTAGTGTATTATCGTGTGTATGGTGTTTTTCTAGTGGAATTCGATAAAAAAGGAATGAAGTACTCCTGCATTTGGAAATACAATCAAAGTGAAGTTTTCAGTCGCACATAATCTCGAATTGGTAGGCATTATTCATTACTTATATGCGGTTAGAAAAGTAAAAAATGAATATGTTTCGAAAGTTCATTGGAAATTTGTAGAGGTGGTTTGATGTGGAAATATAAAATTAATTTTGTGGACTCGTATCGATTAATTCTTGCTGCGATTTGAAAATATTCACGTATTATGAATATGTAGTTAGAAAGTTTTGCCGATAATTACATTACCAGTATTTTTGAATCGATGTTGTAGATTTAAAATGGGTACTACCGATGATAATAATTCAACCAATGGCACACCGAAAATTATGGTATTTCATCCAACTTACGATGAATTTAAAGATTTCTCCAAATATATTGGTTACATCGAGTCAAAAGGAGCTCATAAAGCTGGTTTAGCTAAAGTAAGTTGAAATTTTGAAAGTTACACTTATTCTGCAAACTTATTCCTATATATCAGTGCTCTTGTGTTTAGATTATACCTCCGAAAGAATGGGTTCCTCGCAAAGGTGGTTACAATGTAGATGATATAAGCGTTACCATCCCAGCCCCTATTTGTCAAGTATGTTTTAATTAGCTGTATAACGTAAATTTTATGAACTTTCATTATAGCGAATTTTATTTTCACTAGGTTGTTACCGGCAAACAAGGCATTTACCAACAAATAAATGTTTTGAAAAATGCAATGACCGTTCAAGAATACAAAGAAATGGCAGAGAGCAAGACGTACGCAACTCCTAGTTATTTCAAGTTCGAAGACTTGGAGAGGAAATATTGGAAAAACATAACTTACGGTACTCCGATTTACGGCGCAGATGTATCTGGTTCCATTACAGATCCCGATTGCAATGTTTGTTGTTTGTTTACGTACAAATATTTTTTCGATTTTTTTGTTTGCATGCGACATAAACATGGTTTTATGATTTTCAGGTTTGGAATATTAACCGCCTTGGCACGATTCTCGACTACGTTAATGAGGATTACGGTATCAGTATAGAGGGTGTAAATACTGCTTACCTATACTTTGGAATGTGGAAGACATCCTTCGCTTGGCATACCGAAGACATGGATCTATACAGCATAAACTATCTCCACTTCGGTGCTCCCAAGACTTGGTAAGTGGTTGAAATATTTTGATTATCGCAATAACGCAGGTTTTATTTACAAATCGTTGTTTTTATAACAGGTACGCAATTCCTCCTGAGCATGGACGTCGATTAGAACGACTAGCTCAAGGTTTCTTTCCGTGGGCAGCCACATGTCCAGCATTTTTACGTCATAAAATGTCTATTATATCTCCGCATATATTGAAGCAGTATTCGATTCCTTTTAATAAGGTAAATATGATATTTCACGCTTGACAGAGTTGAAATCATTTTATTGACGAACTTCTTTTTGTCAGATCACCCAAGAAGCAGGTGAAATTATGATAACTTTTCCTTACGGCTACCACGCCGGTTTTAATCATGGTTTTAATTGTGCGGAGTCGACGAATTTTGCCACCGAAAGGTGGGTGGAGTATGGTAAACGCGCGACGCAATGCAATTGCCATCAAGATACCGTAAAAATCAGCATGGATACGTTCGTTAAACGATTCCAACCGGAAAAATACGAATTGTGGTTGCGTGGATTGGATGTCGGGCCACATCCCGAAGACCCTACTCGACATTCAGCAGCACCCGCACCTTCAGAATTAGACATCCTGTGCAATAAAAAGTTGGTGTCAGTTTCATTTTTAAAAAGTCTATCCGTGTCATCGTGTCATAGAAATTGTCGATTGAATTTATGTTATTTTTCTATAGTAATACAAGTCTGCCCGTTAATCACTCGGCGAATAAAAAGAGAATTCCGTTAACGGAAAAAAAAGAAGTGCTTAAGTCTGGTATAATTGGTTCCTCCGGTTCAATAGAAGTTCCTAGTGATGTGAAGAGAGCTCTGATGGAGCACTTTGATACTATCGAAATATCAGAAGAAGAACCCGACGAGCAGATGTTAGAAGTGTTAGAGGATTTATACGTGAAAGCTGGAGAAATCGGTATGTTTATTTTTTCCTTCTTTCGGTGCAATTGTGAAGTATCGGTTTTTATCTCCCTGCGGGAGTAAAACGCTTCAGTACTCCCTCTCGCTAATCGCTC
>FIZV01046629.1:0-10323 GCA_900050545.1 Trionymus perrisii | reverse complement strand
TTTTTTTTTGAAGGGGGCCCCTTTTGGGGGTCCCTAAATAAATTTATAAAAAAAAAAAAAAAAAAAAAAGCTCCCCTTCTCTTTCGGGTAGGAGGTTAAAAAATTTGCGAGTGGTTTTTAACTCAAAATGAATAATTTCTTTGTATGTGGTCAAAATCGGAGATATATATATTTTTTACTACACCAGGGCTTCAAAAATTATTAGGTACGAAATATTTACGTGATTCATGAATCATATAGATACGGGAATTACCTGTTTAACTTTTTTCAGTCATTCACATTAAGAAATTTGAACTTGATAATATTTATCTCAAGTTACCGGCATTTTCATTCGTTTAAATTTTTATTGCCAGAAATTAAAGAGATACGTACTTTGCTGTTAATTTATAAGATTCTACATACGAGTAGTTTCTCAAAACGTAACTCATGAAATTACTCACTCATTTACTGCGATACCTCTCCAAGTTACCATACCACCAATTATGCTTTTTGCTTAAATTTTTGCTTCCGCATTCGAAGCCCCCCCCCCCCATGTACAAATCTACCTGTATTTAACTCGCTTGACTTAACGCGCTAGCTATAACCACAACAGTAAAATTAAATACCCCCAAAAAATTTTATTGTTAGAAATTAAGTGGTATGCGACTTATGCCACATGTTGAGTAGAGTGATCTGATGTAAATTCGTTTTGTTACACTCACTTATTTTATATATAGCTAGACCTTGACGCAAAGTACAAAATATTTGAAAGATAAGCAATGTTATTATGAGACTTGATGTCGGTTGATAGGAAATGCATTGGCAGGAGATGACGAGAGCAATATCCACTGATAAAGTGATCAAAGAATGGTACATACAAATAGGTTTAAATAAGAAACTTAGAATAGGAGCCTAAGAAGTTCATGTAAATAATGTATTGTGTTTGTTTATTGATAAATATTCATTTTGAAAAATATAAAGCAATAAGAAATTTCAAAATAAAGAAGTAAGGTTTTAATGGTACCTAGGTACGTGGATATTTATTTTTTTTAATTATTCACATACGTACCTCATCTACGCAATTCCAATAGAAAATTGCACATTTGCAAAAATGTATAAAGAATTTTAAAAAACAATAGTTCAATAATTCAATAAATGAGGGAACCTCCCAATAAAATTATACCTAAATTAAAAATTTGTAAAAAATTCAATGCTTTTAAATTACGTAGAATAAAAATTGAGTTGGAGAAATATGATGAAAATATGCAATCATTTAGGAAAATTTAATAAGTCATAAATTCGCAAATATTGAATGTATCTAAAAAACACAAAAATTTACAGTCAAAAAAATGAATACTTAAATTGAGTAATTCTCCAAAAAATAAATTAAAATTTGTGAAAAATTTAAGAACTTTTTAAAAAATAAGTTCACAAAAAATGAACAAACTAAAAAAAATACCCATGAATCAAAAAATTGCAAAAAATGAATAAAATGAAAATATCTCCGAAATTTAAAAATTCTCTATTTGTAAAAAAATTTTTAAAAACTTGTAGGTACCCAAAAGAATTAATTAATTAGTGATTTTGTTCATCGAAAGTTGGTAAAAAATTCAATACAAGCGACGCGACGTTAGGATAGGAAAATTTTTTAATTTTTGCAAAAATTCGCAAGAATTTAATACATCCGAAATTTTTATGAATTGAAAAAATTATACCTAGTTGATAAAAATGATAAAAATGAAAAATTTTAATGAATCGGAAATTTTCAAAAATTCAAATACCTACTTTAAAATCGAAAAAAAAATCAACTGCAAAAATGCAATGCTCATGTTTTCTAAATTTGCAACCATTTGAAAAAATTTAATGAATCAAAAATTCGTAAAAATTTGTTAAACAAAAAAAAATGCAAAAAGTTAATGAATTCTATTACAAACTTGACAAAGCCCAACAAATTGAAAAATTCTCCTAGATTTAATAAATTAAAAAAATGAAATGAAGATTCACAAAAATTTATTAAATAGAAGAAATTGCAAACATTTAATGAATCATAAATTCGATGAAAATTTAATAGGTACCTAGGCCTACCTAAGACCTACACAAATTTAAAAAGTTTTTGAAATTTTATAGTGCAGAAAATTCAAACAAAAATTCGATCAGTAACAAAACAAAAAAAAATGATTGAAAAAATTTAGGATATTACCTAATAGATATATATTTTTAAATTGTGGAAATTCACAAAAATTTAATAAGTTGAAAAAAGTTGCAAAAATTGGGGAAAAAATGAAAAATTCTCCAAAACTGAATAGATTAAAATTTTTAAAAAATCAATACGAGTATATTTTTAAAAATGAAGATTTACCAAAAATGTAATTAAGCATAAAAATACAATAGATAATTTTTTTTTGAATTTAAAAATTAGCATTTACGAAAACTTTAAAAATTAGAAATTCGTAAAAATTTCGCGAATTAAAAAAATTGCACAAATGAAATTATTAAATCGAAAAATTCTTCAAGATTTTGAAAAAAATAAAAAAAAAAAGATAAAGATTTACAAGAATGTATTAATAGATGGTGTAGGTGAATTAAAATTTTTTTCCAAAATATAATCATTCAAAAAATTTAATAAATCGAAAATTTTGTAACAAATTCAATGAGTTGAAATTTAGAAAAAAATACAGTGGTAAAAATAAATAAGTAGGTATAATAATTTTTCTCTCAGTATGTACAAAAATTTAATAAATCAACAATTCGTGAAAATTTCAAAAAAATAATAATAATAAGTAAATGCAAAAAATGAAAGAATAATAAAAAATTTATTAACTTGAAATGTACGAAAAAATGTAATAAATTAAAAAATGCTCGATAAATGAAAATTTGCAAAAATGTAATAATAATTCAATTATTCTTCGAAAATTTAATGAACCATTAAATTTTTCAAAAATTAATTTTTAAAGAAAATATAAAAAAAATTCAAGGAGTTTAATTATTACTGTAAAAGTCCAATTATTTCTAGTTTGTATGAAATTTTTTCACAACTAACTTACAATAAACAGAAAGAAGATTTGTCTTCAAAAATTGAAAAATATTTTTAAAAAGACACCTATTTTCAACAAAGTATTTGTAATCGAGTTTTAAATGCTGGATGAGTAACAAAGGTTCAATAGATAACCTATCTATTTAAATAAAATGTTCTTATCTATTTATTGTGTGGGTACTGGGTACTCGTATCAGTGTACCTACCTACTTAATACTTATACCTACGTAAAATAGTCATAGTGAATGCAAATTATTATAAAACGTAATCAATGTATGTGGCTAGGCGCTGATGAATGTAATATTCGGTACGAAAATCCGAATCACAGGCGATCGCATAAATGCGAAAGAAATTTCAGTCATTATCACCAATCACCGAACGCGAATAGACTGGAATTTTATGTGGGCTGCCATGTATTACGCTTGCCAACCACAAACACATCGCTTGAAAATCGCTTTGAAAGCTGCACTTCGACATATGCCAAGTTTAGGTAATCACTCATTAGCATTGTACCTTGGTACCTGGGTTGTTTAGATGTTTACACTTAGAGCTATAGAAACGCGGCAAACATACCGCACGTTGAATGATTACAGCTGATTAAGCATATTGCTAAGATAACAATAGGTACCTATACTTACGTACATTCGTATACCTATTACTTACCTCTACTAAAAAATATGAACTATAGATATTTATCAAACGGTAGCTACGCTTAATGTTGCATTTTTTAAGTCATACATAAATTTTCAAAGGAGAAATTTCCCTTGCTTAAGATATAATTTTGTCTGATTGAAGTACATATACATACTTTTAACCTTTAATGAATTTTTAAAATGTGAATTAGGTTGGGTTATGCAAGTCGCCAATTGCATATATTTGCAACGTAAATGGGAAAATGATCGGATTACGATGAAGAAACAAGTAGAATTCTTCCATGATATTGGGCTAGAATATCAAGTAAGATTTTTCATTTGTATATTTCGAATTAATAAAAAAAAAAATATCTTTCGTAGTTACCTACCTGGTACCTCTACCTATACTTACAAGGTACTGATGTGTTTTTAATTTGTTCTGCATCATCGCACAAACGTAATTTCATTTACGATCGTGAATTTAATATCTATAGCAATTATTTGTTTTCTAAATTTCAGATATTACTATTCCCCGAAGGGACAGATCTTACCGAAGATAGTTTAGCTAAAAGTAACGAATTCGCTAGGAAAAATAATTTACCTCCGTATACTCAAGTATTACACCCGAGAACCGCTGGATTCACGTTTTTAGTCGACACAATGAGAAGTAAGCCGAAAAAAGAAACATTTCATTCTACGAGAATTATTTGTAAACAAACCAATTTCAAAATACGTATTTCATCGTTTACAAACGTAGATAAAAAACTGAGCATTAATGCGATATACGACGTAACATTGGCTTACTCGGAATACCTGCCGCAGACCGAGGTGGATGTAATTCGAGGAAATTTTCCAAAAACAGTTCATTTTCATATCAATAGGTAAGTAGGTATAGGTACTTGGTAGTATACCTATTGGACGTCTCGTTGTTTCGACTCTAACGCAATATTTACTGATGCGATTTAAATTTATTCCAGATATTCTATTGAAAATTTGCCAACAGATTTAGATGATTTAAGGTCCTGGATAAATGAACGATGGAAAGAGAAAGAAAATCGATTGATAGAATTTAATAAAAATAATTATTTTCCATCGTCAAATTATACCGTTAGTGAAATGGATAATTCGTTGCATTTTGCGTTCACAGTTTGGACTATTTTAGAATTTTTAATGTTCTACTGGTTTTTCACTACTTCGATTTTTTTTTGGTGGACTGTATTCCATACAGCGATGTTTGTTGTTATATCTTATGTCAGCGAAGGTTTTCAAAGTTTAACAGTTTCAGTATTCGAATATTTCCACCCTAAGAAGAAATCTGATTGAGAAGTGAATTTTTCTTTTAATGTTACCTTCCTATAATTTTTTGTTTCATTTCTTTCTTCACGTTGTTTTATAACGTGCTCTCTTCTCTCTGTGATGGTCTGATAGCTACGAGTACCTTTTAGGTTTTAGCTGTACGGTCACAAAAAATGGTAGAGGTATAAAAGAGACGGGTATTTATCATACTTAAGTACGCGTACCTGATTGTGGACTTTAGTTTAGTTTTAGTTAGAATGATTAATGACAATCTGATTAGAGCAGCGTCGGATTTAGGGGGGGGGATGAAGCACCAATTTTAAAATTTAATAAAATTCTATAAAATTTTAAAATTTTGTCGCCTCTATAATTTTAATAAATTTTTGCAGTTAGATCAATATTCAAAATTTAGCCAAATTTTCAACAAAAAAATTGATAGTGTAACTTTCAAGTGTTGGAAAATTTTTATATTTTTAAAAAATTTTGTCAAAATGTTGGAATTTGTCTATTTCTAAATTTTTTATTGATTTTTTTTTTTTTAATTGGCTCAACATTTTAAAAATATTTTAGAGAATTAATTTTCAAGGTTTGATAAATTTTTAAAATTAAAAAAAATTCAAAATTTGTAAATTTCTGAATTTTAATATAATTTACATAATATAATTAGATCAACTTTTGGAATTCGGCTAAATTTCATATTTTTTTATATTTGGAGTAACATTTAAAATTCAGCAGATTATACAAAAAAAAATTCTACCAATTTCAAAGCTTGCCAAATTTTTACAATTTTTGAATTTTGGCAAAAAATTCAAAATTTGATTATTTTTAAACTCCAATTTATTTTTATAGTTTGAACAACTTTTGAAATTTAGCTTAAAATTTTCCAAAAAATAATTACAGGGCCATTTTCAAAGTTTCCTAAATTTTTACAGCCTTTAAAATTTTTTAAATAGGTAATTTTAATTTGGTTGCATATAAGTTATTTCAAAGTTGGATTTTTTTATAAAAATCAGATTAAAAATGTTTGAAAACGTTAAAAATAGCCGAATTTTTAATTCTTTACATTTTCCTATTTTATAATATTTTTTCGCCGAAGTAAAAAAAAATACTGGACTTGGAAAAATAGACTAAACCTTTTTAAGAAATTTTTCCGAATTCTACAAAATTAAAAAAAAATAAAAATAAGGGTTAATTTTCGAAAATTACTAAATTTTAAAAATTTGTTAAATGCTCAAAATTTGTCTATTTCTAAATTCTATTAATTTTTTTTATGGGTCAACCTGTATTAAGGCGAATTTCTGAAAAAAAAAAATTAAAAGCAAATTTTCAAACATTGCTAAATTTTTACAAAATTTTTGTCTTTCTAAATGTTGATAATTTTCTGAAGTTTGATTGGCTCTTAAAATTCAGCTATTTCAAAAAATTTCAACAAGGTAAGTAATTTTCAGATTTTTCTAAAAATTCAAAATTTGCCCGTTTTCAAAGTTTAATAAATTTTTGATATAAAATTGCATAAATTTTAGAAGATTGCAAATTGCAAAAGTTTTGTATTTTCGTGAAAAATCAAAATTCGTCAATTTTTCAATTTCAACAAATTTTTACATGTAACTGGATCAACTTTCAAAATTATTTTTTAAAATTTTTGTCGAATTTTTCAT
The DNA here is from genome assembly GCA_900050545.1 of Trionymus perrisii. Classification (NCBI taxonomy): domain Eukaryota; kingdom Metazoa; phylum Arthropoda; class Insecta; order Hemiptera; family Pseudococcidae; genus Trionymus; species Trionymus perrisii. The sequence continues at coordinate 3,724 of FIZV01046629.1, read as the reverse complement.
CAATTACCTAGGTATTGAAAATTTTATAAAATTTTGAAAATATTGTAAAAAGTCAAGCATTTTTGATAAATTTTTAAAATTGAACAATTATTTAAAAATGTAAAAATTAATCAAACTTTAAAAATTGGGTTTTAAATTTTTTTAAGTTAAAAAAATTTCCAAAAAATTTTCAAACTTCAAAATTGACCTTTCAAACTTTTACAAAACTCTGAAAATTACTTCGTTGGAATTTTTTGAAATTTTTAAGCGTTACAAGTAGGTTATTTACGAAGTTCACATAACTGCCATATTCAAGGAGATCGGTGTTTTTTTTTTCAAATCTTAAATAATTTTTGGGCTTCAAGTAGGTATCATAAAAGATGTGAAATCTGACGCTGGATTCAAATTGTTGGGTATGGGTTGGGTACGTAACGTACCTACGCATAATTTTTATAACAATCTAGTCATTTGTATATTATTTCAATTGTTTTGTTACATTTGATGTTTTCTCTTTTATCGCATTTTTTGTTGAAACATTCCGTACGAAATACGTATATTGAATAGGCATTTTTCATAGAAACCTATATACTTAATACATATGTAAAAAAGCTAGGTTACTTGCATAGATAGATATCATACCGCGAGTTACATAATTATTTTGCTTACTTTTAAAATTCAATAATTCGGGTTTTTATTGATTGTTCGTTGCGTGTTATTATGCTATTAATTATTTGCACCTACCTAATACAATCAAAGACATTTTGCGAATTATAATGTAATTTTTACAAACTGGAAAAATTTTTTTGGAGCCTAAGTGTTTGCTTGATTATCAAATAATGAGAATAAGGTTCAGGTTTAGTGTAAATTAAAAAAAAAAGTCTACGCTGATATATAGGTAGGTATCGAAAGTTAGGTAACGTGAATTTAAAAATAAAAAATAATACGAATAAAAAATCATTCCACTGCTAACGTCACTGACCTTCATGATTTATACTCTGGTAAGTGGGGTACTTCATCAGATGCACCTGTAACTTGCATTATGCTTCAAATTGTTACCACTTTTTTCTCGCTGCTTGATAACTGTTTCAAAGATCACGGTTAGAAAAAAAATCTAAATAACCTACTGCGACGCCCCAGGTCTGGGCAAGTGGTCGATTTGAAAATTCAATTAAACAATTACTTTTTTCCTCACCCACAGTATCGCTTCCTGCAAAATCTCGCTGAAAAGGTGAATAACCCAAAAATCAATATCATATGAAATTGCAAGAGTGTAGTTGTAATACAGAATTCAGCGTATTTAGCAACTTTCAACTCGAGATAAATTCTCAAAGAAATATAATACTGGTAACTATGGTAACAATCACCCTATCCAACATCCACCGGTGTTGTCAGATTGAAATAATACTTCCTTATGAAACTATTTTCTCGTCGAATCGAATCTCAGTGAGATTATTTTTCTTAAAGTTGAAATTTTTAAGTGCTGAATTTATTGGTTTATTATTTGTTTTATAATGAATTACGAATTTGCGAGGAAATAAAGTTTTGTAATACGTAATTTTAAAATCAGAAAGTTTAAGTTGTGAAGTGTAATTAGGTTTGTTTTTTTTTTAATTTCATACCAACAAATGCATACGTTAAGTATCTTGAATTAAAAATAAAGTCATCTATCAATATGATTTTTGGCATGAAAAGTGGTACGAGAAGTAAATTTCTCGCATTAAAATTAATTCGCTTTGCAAGTGGTACAAAAACGGCAACGGTGCGGAAAAGTTTTTCAGCTAGAATTTGATTGGTGGTAAGACTCATATTATGCTGGGAAAGATCGAAAAGAATTTTTTACTTTCTTTGTGCAACATTTCGTTGGAGCAATAATCACTCGTTTTTTTCAATAATCAATTTTTTTTGTAACAAATTTAGGTAGCTTCTTTTATTATTTTTTAATTCTATAGTTTTTTTAAATTAGGTAATTTATTTATGCGTTGAACCGATATCATTAGCAACACCAGGTAAGTACAAATTTTTGCTTATAGGTCGGATTTCAAAATTATTAATTATTTGTGTAGTTGGCCGAATTTTGGAAAAATGTCTTCGTATACGTAAGGGGTTGAAGTTTTGTATCGCATTTTTCGTTGTAATTTGATGAATGTTTCTTGAAAGTTACTTATACTTATTACTTACCTACGTTCGATGCAAAATATTAGCATTTAAGTACGTTTTAAAATTTTGAAAAGTCATGAAAAATATTTTGGCGTCGCTTTTATGTAAGATGGCATATTTAAGAGGTACAAGTTGAAATTTACATTCGATTTATTTTTAATGAAATTGCGTGTCCTGCTATAGTGAGATAAAGTACAGTGATGATTTTTTCAAAATTTTGCCAACTTCGAAGTGCCTAGGTCACATGAAAGTCGGAATTCAAGGTCTTTGTTTTTTCAATTTTCATTAATAATTAAAAATACATTAATCTAAAATTACTTATTTACGTCGAAAGTTTAGGGGGAACAGCTCAGCTTTCTGCTCAAGAATAATCTAGCGGCTTGATGCTTATAAACGACATCCCATACATTTTTAACACTTTTTTTTTCTTCTTAAACGTAGTTTCAAAAGATGATGAATGAACCGGACGAATCACTAAACGATAATTTCAAAATGAACGATTCAGGTGATGAATTGCTTCAAGAAAAAAATGAAGATTCCATTGATGTGATGTTTTGTGCTCCTTTGGTATGGTGCATGGCGTCTTTTAATATTGACATAAAAATAGTCAGACATTTAAATATCTATTTTTTTTTAAATACTATTATTTAGGCTGATTTTGAGCACGAAGAAATAATCGCAGAAACGAAGTGGGACAGTGCGAATGATTTCATTGATATTGAAAAGGTCATCGATTTGCCAAATTCGACGAATGCTTTTATTGTGAACACCAAAGGAGCGAACGTCATGCAAGAAGCTTACTACCTACCTGTTAGTCCGGACGATAGCCAGGTTTGTCCAATTTTATTTCAAACTTCGATATAATTAAACAAATTTGTATCAACTGGGCTTTATACCTACTTTTCTATGGCAGTGTTGGGAAATACAACGCGATGATAAATTTCTGATCGAAGCTGACCAAGCGAATTCATTTGATATCTATACAGGCGATTTCTCAGCTCCAAACGTGTTACGAGTTTCAGTCATACAAAAAACACCTCAGGTGAGCTTCTAGCTCTGTACCTGCTTAGAATAGGTACTTTATACTCGTAGTGTTAAGATGGCTCTCATTTTGGACTTTTCTTTTTTTGTGTCTCACTTCCCACAGTTATATTTCGTTTTACGAGAAAATAATTCCCTACTTATGATTTTTCTCTTTACTGAATTTTAAGTGGCCCCTGATCACCCCATCCTTTTAAAAAAAATGAAAATTTGACCAATTTTCAAAATTTTGACTTTTTTGGTGATAACTTATCAACTTTGCGCCTTTTCATTAGAATCAATTTCCGATTTTACGATTTTCTCCTAATTTTATTTAAAGCGGGAACTTGAGGTATTCCCAATTTTTTGAAAAGAACGAAAATGAAAATACCTACGTAACTAACAAAATTTCATTTCGTAGCATTTATTATCATTTCTTTTAATCAGAAAAAATAATTCTCTACTTTTCATTTTCCCCCTAACTGGATTTTAAGTGACACCACTATCCTCTCATTAAAAAAAAAAAAAAAAAAAAAAAAAGTCCTCAACTTTAATTTCCAACTTAACA
>FIZV01046622.1:0-17080 GCA_900050545.1 Trionymus perrisii | reverse complement strand
AAAAAAAAAAAAAAAAAAAAAAAAAAGTTAAAAAAAAAGTTTTTTTTCTCAAAATTTTTTTTAAAAATTGCGAATGATTTTTTTTCATTTCATTTTAAACAATTAGGGGATTTTTCTAAATGTAAAATTGAAAGCATTTTCAACTTCAAAAAATTCAAAAATTTTCTAGGTATTTTTGCTGCAAAAAAATTGATTTTTTTTCCAATTGAGAGAATTTTTTTGTCTAAATAAAAATAAGAATTTTTTTCTCGGAAAAAATTAAGAGATTTGTTCTCGTAAAAATACTAGGTAGGTATTTTGTTTATTTTAACAAAATGAAAAAAAAATCTAAAAAAACTGAAAATCTTTGAAAATACGATTTTATTGATTTTTTTTCATCAAAAAATTGAACCATTATTCCTCTCTCTCTTAAAAAAAGAAAAAAGAAAAGGAGATCTTCACCTTGGAAAAATTGATTTACTTATTTTAATTTCAACAAAACGATTTTAATTCCAAAAAAATAGAAAATTTTTGAAATATTTTTATTCCGGGATAGAAAATTTTCTTTAAACGAAATGATTTTTTTTTTAATTTAAAAAAGTTTTGATCTCAAACAATTGTGAGAATTTTTTTACGGCGACTTCAAAAGAAATTAAAATGTTTATTTTTTTTTAAATTCCAAATTTTCTTCAAAAGAGTTGATGTTTTTTTTTGTTTTTTCTTAAATAAATATATAGGTAGCCCTAATTGAAAAACAATTTCACTTCAAAAAATTACCTATGTAATAGTTTTTTCCAAAATACCGAAAAAATCAACTAAAATAGCTATAGGTAGTTCAAAAACTGAAAAAAATATATCTAAAAAATGAATAATTTTTCTTTTAAAAAATCAAGCAATTTTTCTTCTCCAAAAATGATAAATTCCAAAAAATGAGAAATTTTTTTCTCCGAAAAAATCTTTGATCACAATTATTGTAGTAGGGTAGTTCTAGTACCTTCATTGTAGTAGGTATGCGATAAATTTAGTCGAAGACTTTTTTTTTTGTTTCGACAAAATACGAAAAAACTTCATTTTTCAAAAAATAATGTAAAATTTTGAAATATTTCTATTCATTAAAATTAATTTTTTTCCAAAAACTGATTTTTTTCCGTTGAAAAAATAAATTGAGATCCTTTTTATGATAACTCCAAAAAAATTGAAACTTTTTTCATTTCAAGATTCAGTTTAAAGGGGAAAATGCTTTTATTCCCATAAATTAAGCAGTTTTTTCCTCAAAAAAAAAAAAAAATTAATTAATAAACCAGTAAGTATTATTTATTCAAGTTTTAATTAATCGGAGTTTTTTGGAGGGCACCATTAGTAAATTCACCTTTTGAAATTTTGGGTGCAACTAGAGCACCTGAGCTACTGCTAAATTATCGGCCAAGCCGCCACCTTAAGAACAATTTGTCTTACTTGAAAATTTAATACGAAATAGTCGTGTTAAGCTTACCTGGTACAGCTGGAGGAACAACTCGTCTCAATGCTGTGAGAGTTGCATTAGCTATAGCACCTGAATCCTCGCGGTTCATATTCGCTAATCCCGATGTTACCATATTCGGTTTCAATAATGTTCCTTCTATGTATACGTGATGATCAATTAAAGCTTTGTACACGAATGATAAAACTGTTTCGGTGACTTTTTGACATCGTTCGATATCATGATCTCCATCAGGTATTACCTGAATTAGAAATATATACAGGTAGGCAATTACATTGATTGAGCGTAAACTTGATATTTTTTCAAAGCAAAAATATAGAAAAATCATTACTTCGGGTTCAATAATAGGTAAAATCCGTTGAGACTGACATATCGAAGCGAATCGAGCTATCATAGTTGAGTTGGTTATGATTGCGTGATATGATGGGGTGTTTTTTCCAACCTTAAATACACTTCTCCACCGTGCAAATTCTACCCCTTCCGCTTTATACTGCGCTAGGCGAGCTCCTAAATTATCTAGACCTGGAAGGAAAACATTTTTCAACATCAAGTTAGGCCAATTCAGATTATTTAAAATTTTCATGCGCTATACCTTACAATTGGTACATACCTTGAGTAGTTACTTCATCTTCTGAATTGTATAACGTAACTAACCCAGTATCAACTTTCACCCCTGGAATGATACACCGTTCTTTCAAATATTCTATAAGAGGTTTTCCATTTTCGTCTTTTTGACAAAGGGTTTCGTGAAATAAAATTACCCCAGATATATAGTTGTTTATTTGTCGATCGGTGGAAAATAATGTCTGATAAGAAAAAAAAAACGCAGCCTTAGCAATTTATTCACATACCTATTGTTTTAATCTTCATTATCTTAATTTAATTCAATTTCAATTAATTGAATTGAATGCAGAATAGGTATAATTAAAGAAAAATCCCTTCGTCTTTGAAATGGATATAATCGATAGGTCTACATACCTACCAACTTGAGTTACTTTTCAAGAAACAAACAGAATTAGCCTAAATGGACAGTTACATGGGTAGGTAGGTAGAGGTACCTAATTAGGTGAACTTGTCAAACCTATTAATATACCCACGCATATTTTTGTAAAATGAAAAAGTAACACATTTCTTATCTACTTCTGGATAGAGAAAAACACCTTAAATCAATTAAATGATTTAAAAATTAAAAGCAATTTTTTCGCTGGAATTATAAAAAAAAGGTTTGTAGGTAAGGCTCCATTCTGACGAATTCTTAGTGCTTAAAACTGATAAGATCGAGGGGGAAAAAATTGCAAAAATCTACCAGCTAATTACGAGAATACATAATTCGTATGTTATCTTGAGCAAAGTAATTGGTATTACGTTATTTCTAATATATTTTAGTTCATATGCGAATGATTGTTTTACCTGACGCCACTGACGTCTTATGTCGTCGTCATTCTGCACTCCAATTTCCTGGAGACGTTTTCCCATCGTGCATACGGATTCATCGGCGGCCAAAATACCTTTCCCACAAGTAACCAAAGTTTCAGCGATGCATTTTAATTCTTTTTGAACTTCTACAGCAGGGTAACTGAAGTATGTTGTCATAAAAACTAATACTAAATTTTGTTTACAAATTTAATGCATTTTCACATCATTTTGTAAAACTGAAATTCAAAGTATTAATGGCCGGCTATTTGTTGGATGATAGCAGAAGCTGTGTTATTTACTTTTTATTTTTTTTATTAAATTATAAAAGTACGCAACCAACACGCAACACAATCTTTCGCGAAGATCTTTTCAGTTGAACCATTTTTCAAATAAATATTAATTTTTAAAAATCAAGAAAACGTGCACTCACTGATTAAAATTATGTATTGAAAAATAAATATACATTATAATTTAAACAACAAACTTTTCATTCATTTTTCACATATGATAAATTTAAAAAATACACTGTCAACTTGGGGACATATCCCGTACAAGACTTGATGGTAAACTAGAATGGTTATTCAAATTGACAGCCAGATGACAACTTGTTTTCAAACAAAGCATTTCAAAAATATTTTAACAAATCGGTAACTACAAAATTTAAAATTAAGGTATGCTGAAAGCGTTTCACGAAAAAGTTTAAGCAAAAATGTCTAATCATCCAGTGCGCTTGGATTGAATCTTTGAAAAAAGCAACGTTTTCAAGTTCTTGGTTAGGTTGCGAAGTGTTGTAACGTTTAATAAACGTGATCTTTAACGAATAAAGTTTGACCAGCAGCCGTACCCTCAACAGATCCAGCGACATATTGTCCAAGTGAAGCTTGACCGTTGGCCTGCAACAAAGAAATCAGGATTAGTAAGTTTCTAACAACGTATCATAAATTCTTCAAGAATAATATCTTACTTTGGCACGTTTTATTAATTCTTGTTGACCAGCTTCAACATTTTCTTTCTTTCCGCCCCAGGCACGGAGAACTGAAGCCTGAAAAAATAACGCAAATAATTGGTATATAAGAAAAGCTCTGTGAATGATCAGCGCGTGGTAGTGTCAAATATCGATAAGATTTGAGTAAAATTATCGATAATAACAGAAAACCTAGTATTATCACCGATTTCGTAATAATCATTACTGTTAACTTGGTAAATAATGTGATATCGAACAAATAAGAATAAATAATATAATAAATAACAGTAAACAATAAATTCAAAACTCAGAAACTGGTCGAAAAAAAGTCAAAAGTCAAAAGTAAAAATGAGATTTCATTTCACCTTTTACAATTTTTTTTACTAACAACAATTATTATTAAAAAATTTTCATTTCATTTCATTCATTTTTTTTTTCAAAAAAATGAGAATGAAACATTATCGATATTAAAATTTCTATCGATGCGTACCGATAAATAAGTTATCGATAGGTATCGGTATCGATTACATTACTATCAGAAAGATGAATAATTACGTACTTGTAAAGCACGACCATAACTGAACGTTAATTTCCATGGTTTCTTTCCTTCATAAGCATTGATTGCGTTCAAATTAATAGTAGCTTCTTCTTCTGTTTGACCACCCGACAAAAAGCAAATGCCTAAAAACAAAAAACAAAAAAAATATAATACAACTATTTGTAGTATTATTTTTTTTTTTTCAAAACCAACCTGGAACAGCCGGAGGAACGGTTCTTTGTAAAGCAGTAACAGTAGCTTTGGCAATTTCTTCAGGAGTAGCACGTTTTGGGCAAGACTGACCCGGGGTAACCATGTTCGGTTTTAATAATGTGCCTTCCAAGTAAACATGATGATCGTTTAAAGCTTTGTATACAGCGGCTAAGACTGTCTCGGTGACTTTCTGGCATCTATCGATATCGTGATCACCATCAGGAATAATCTGTAATGGGAACCAAAGGAGTAATTATCACAAAACGAAGATAATTTTTTTATTACGACGACGAGTGCATTACCTCGGGTTCTACAATTGGAACAATTCGTTGAGATTGGCAAATGGAAGCGTAACGAGCCAATACATTGGCATTTTCCAATATTGCTTGATATGATGGAGTATTTTTTCCAATTTTCAATACGCATCGCCATTTAGCAAATTCACAACCATCTTTTTTGTATTGAGCACAACGACTTCCCAAGTTATCCAAACCTAACATAGAACAAATCATAAATTAGAGATCAAGCTTTTCAAAAAAATCTTATGATGCGCGTTTATTTTTAATTTCTTAGTACCTTGAGTAGTAGTTTCTTCTTCGGATCCGAACAAATTGACGACACCGCAATCGACTTTAATTCCCGGAATGATACAACGTTCTTTCAACAAATCGGCAAACAATTTTCCGTCGTCGTCTCTTTGGTATAAAGTTTCGTGAAACAAAATCACACCGGAAATACTTTGATTGAGTTCGGGATCCGTTGAGAATAACAACTGAATTAATGATCAAAAACAGAACGATTAATTTTCGCCAAATAATACGACATTAATGATTCCTTTACGTAATAATTTCTATTCAATGAAATAAACTACGTACCTGCCTGTACTGTCTCCTATATTCTTCGGTATTTTCAACGCCAATGTCTTGGAGACGTTTTCCCATCGTTGAGACCGATTCATCGGCCGCTAAGATACCTTTTCCATCGGCTACAATCAAACTGGCGATACAGCTTAATTCCTTCTGAACGGCTGGGGGTGGGTAGTTGAAATACGTAGTCATTGTCGCTACAAAATAAAAACACGTTCAAGAGATTCGAAATGCACAAGAATTACTTAATAAGATGAAAGTGGTTCTAATAAGTGGTAACAAATGAATTATCTCTTATTTGCTTTAATTTATATGAATAATTTATCAAATCAACTTGAAAATAACAAAGTACGTGAGACTCTTTTAATGACACAAACAATTTCATTTCAAAGGTCACCTCAGTTTAATCGAACCATACGAACACATAGATGCGCTCCATAGGTATTAGATACATATTTATGATTCATCTTATCCAAAAGAAAGAACGTTTTTTTATGTTACTTCAAAAAATTATCAACAACTATTCGCATTTGTATTACTTTAGAATTATTCAGCGGTGAAGTTGCCTATGAAGGAAATAACATTGTCGTTCTAATAAAGAGAAAAACAATTGAAAAATGTTCGCGATAAGGTTAAAATTAATCGAACACTTTTCATCAATTAATCACAGTCGACGATTTCATTCGGAAGAATGCACACCTTATATAATTCGATCGTTACGTCATTTAAAGAAAACAGACGTAAGCTTACAAAAAAAGTAAGCAACTAGGTATTTATAGATTAGTAGGTAGGTGGGTCTGGGTAGGTGGTAGAGGTACATCAAAAAGAAATCAAATATTCAATGAAAGAGAAAATTATATCAGCTGATTCTTATTAAATTGTATCTATACGACGGTACAGTTTTTTCTTCCTGAAAAATGTGCATCTATATAGACTTTAAAAAGTAAATAACATTTGTAATTCGGAAATAATAAATGCAATAAAAGGAAAAAGTATGTAATGCCAATTGTAGTAAATGACAGGAATATGTTACTGCAGCAATGTTCAGAGTTTGAAGGCTTTACAAATAATGACCTCAGTAAAATTTCCATCATGATGTTAAAGCCAATCATCAAGTTGGCAATAAAAATACATCATCGATGGAAGAATTACTCGATTATCTTCTAATGAACTATTCACACATGGATTAAGAAAAAAGTCTGATTAGACATTTCTTGATTTCTATTTCGAATTTATTCAAGCTTGTTTAGGGCGATGTATTTGATCATACCTTTTTCAAAACTATTAAAACGAATAAGATAATGATAATCAACAGTATCGTTCAAAAATTGTTCACGTCATAAACGGAATTTCATGAAATAATTATAAGATTAAAAACGTTATCGTAATTATATTACACATAATTCTCCTTAAATAAATAATAAATTGAAAATATTCGTACAAGTAGGTACATTAAACAGCCAAGCTCAAGTTTCACAAAAATTTGGTTCAACTTAAAACAATTATCTATAATATGTATGTGAATAATTATAAACTTTCAATATACTCGTATTATCGTTCGTCATGTGTAAATCAAGGTGACCTTAAAGTTCTACAGAAATTTGTAAAAGAAAACTTGAAGGTTAACTAATTGAAGAAAAAAAAACGATATCAAATTTTCAATTTGGGCATGAACGAAGGTCAAAATGAACTACACTCTTAACAGCAATGCAAACGACTCAACAATAAAAAAGTTGCACTTCAAAGTTCAAACGCTGATCCAAAATAAGAAAAATACACCTGCTCTTTTCCATAAATCGATAATGTTTTTCTCTTGAAAAATTCTAAAATGTAGATATTTTAATTGACTGTGACAATACTCGACGATTAAGTTACGTCAGAACCGACTACCAACGTGTATTGAACGATAAAATAGGAGTGCCCCCAATTTGAAATTTTAAAATTTAAAGAGCTTACCTTTTCAGAAGGACGAATCGATCAATGTTTTAAAATGAAACGATTCTGTCACAAGTTCATAGTACAATGACATAAATTGGCATTGAATTTATACTAATCCAAACACTATACATATCTGAGTATTTTTGGCACGATCAGTGTAACAGAAATACTCAAGTTTTGTTTTTCACCGTTCATTCTGCCTTCTACTTCATACGAATGAAAATATGAAGAAAGAAGGAAGGATATTTCGAAATTTAAAAAAATACATCGCTCGATTCGCAAATGTTTTGGTTGAATGAAAATTGATTAATGATAAAGTTAATTTAAATGTTCATACAGGTTCTATTTGGAGAAACGTTTATCATCAAACACACGAGGTCAATAATAAGATTTTGGTGTTTAGGAAAACAATAAAACATTTCGAATATTTTTATGTTGTGGTTAATTATCTTGTAGATAGAAAAAGGAGCGTGAACAAGAATGCAAGATGTTCAAGCAATTCCTTTGCCCATTTGCGTCATAACCGTTGATAAGTTTGAAACCTTACACTAGGTACTGATTATTTTATGCTTAAATTACATAGAGTAAGTATACCTTATTTTTACTACATCACCTTCAGCCTCATTCTATAAATAATTCATACCTACTGACAACTTGGATAAGATCAGCGAATTACGAAAATCTTTTTAGCAGTGGGTTTTAAATTTTGAAAATTAAATACCAACATGCAATTCTCTGGAGGATGATGCAATGAAAATACTGCAGCATGAGTAATTTGGGTTACAATTACAGATCAATTAATCAGGGAAACGATATAGAATAACTAACTAATAAAATATTATTCAAAATGGAATAACATAATTATTGCTTTTTCCAATAATGCCATTATCACTAGTAGCATGTTGTTGGAAATTGAATGAACAACTGATAATATAAACGTATGCTATAGAATGTATTGTATAAATAAATAAATAATACCTTCGAGTTGGAAATGTTGACTAAAATTTTGATATTGTCTGAAATTTCACTTAATTAACCGCACATAAAAATTAAAACTAATAATAAATTATAAAACTTCGAATTTCACGTAACGATATTCCGAATTCAAGGAAATAACAAGGGCACCGCGCAACCACCAATATTTAAACATTAATTCCAACAGTGTTTAGAACTTTCAAGAATAAAATTCTCATCTATTCAAAAATAATATTGACGAAATAAATTCTCCTGAAAAAAAACTTTAAAACTATTTGAATGAAACAGTCGACTTAATCGACTTAAATATAAAAATTGAAATACGTTATGTATTTTAAATTATCCATTATTTAATATTTTTTTTATATTTTTTAGGGTTTTTATAATTTAAATTTCAAAATCATTCTTTAGATGTAGGAAACGATTACTAATTTTCACGTTTTGGAAGAAGCACCATTGATATTTGACAAGCGATAACAAAATTTTGTAAATAAAGTATTGATTATTTTCATAGTTTCACTGTTGGTTTCACTTTTTCAGTTAGTTTGCGAAAATTCGTTTTAAAAATTTAATTACTTTATTGAAAACGTTGTGGAGTTGAAGAACGATGAATAGTTGATTTAATTAGTTAATTACGTTTGAGTTTAGTTCATGTTTAGCCCTTCATCTCTAAACGATGTATTCCATGAAAGTAATTCTTTATAGAGATGTGTTAGCTATTCGTAAAAGTTCACTGGATGCAGATTACAGAAGTGCTGTGTAGTTATATAGAATATTAGAACTAATTATTTCAATCTCGTTATTACAAACTTGATATTCGCACTCGGCATAATTTGTTATGCTAGTGAGGAAATAATTGCATTCTAGTCCTTTTGTGCATTTATTGAGATAAATTTTTCGGTAAATCAAAAAAAAAAAAAAAAAAAATGAGTTCCGACGAATCGGAAATCAATGATGGAAGTAGTAATTCCAGTCATGAATTGAAGAAAAAAAAGAAGCATAAGCATAGAGAGAAAAAACACAAAAAAAAGAAAAACAAGCATTCTTCGGATCTCGAACGTAAGAAAAGAAAAAGGAAGAAAAGGAAAGATTCCAAAGAAAGAAAAGAAGGGAATAAAAAAATTAAATTAGACGAAACCAGCAATAATGAAGACGCTCCAGGGCCATCTGTACCAGAGGATTTACTTATCGAAAATTCCAAGGCAAAAGTTCCAATGACCAAAGAAGAATGGGAAAAAAGTCAAAGTGTTGTTCGTAGGGTATATGACGAAACAGGTCGAAGCAGGTAAAATATTGCATTGAAGATAGAGCTGTTATAATTTTTGAAATATCTATCGTATTTTTCAATCTCTTCAGATTAATCAAAGGCGATGGAGAAATTTTAGAAGAAATTGTCAGCCGTGATAGACATCGTGAAATTAATCGACAAGCCACCCTAGGAGATGGTTTATACTTTCAAAACAAGCTGATAAAAAAACAATAATTAACGCATTTGAAAATATTTTTAAAAAACAAAACAAAATAGTAATGCTTAATTTAAAAAAAAAAATATTTTTGAGTCAATCTTCAAGTAAAAGTGTTTTTAGTTTCTCACTTTCTTACGAAGACATTTATACAAGTGAAAAGTGTTTGAATCAATCGCTGAAAGTCTTACAAAAACAGTATATTTTTTCATTTTTCTTCAATTTTTTTAACTGTTAAGGCTTTGAGTAGTTTTAATGATCAAAAAAGTTTTTTTTTTTTTTTTTTTTTAAACGGTTGGTTTTGAAAATATGAATACATTTTGTGTGTATATCCGACCATGTATTTTATAACGGTCTACCAAGTAGAAAAACATAGTTGTATATTCAATTTGTACAATTCATAATAATTTAATCACCATTCATCACAATATATGCACCACAGCACTAGCGTGTGGTGTAGGTGGTGTGGTGCATGGTGTGGTGTATTTGAAAGTTTTGACTTCACCCACCACCACTCACTTCAAAATATGTAACATTTGAAAAAATAGAACCGTATTTATGTATAGATGCTGAACCATTAAATTTACAAACTGTAAAAAAAAAATTACTGACTTGTGGATTTTAACATAATCCTATTATGTAAAAAAATTGAATTCCTTTTGAGCACCAAGCAGTTTTAATATCTCAATTTCAATAAAGTATGTATTTTATAACGTAGAGCAGTTACCAAAAAACAAACAAAAAAAAAAACGTTTACAGTAGGTATAGGTATAGTACCCTAGTATAGGTACCACTTCAAAAAATGAAAAGACACGAATAAAAACGTTCTTCACAACGATTCTGTTACTTTTATTATTAATAATACACATTTTTTTTAACTAACTAATTGATTAAAAAAGACAAGTGAAAGTGATAAAATGATGAAAATAAAAAAATCCACAATTACATATTTCATAATAAAATAGGCTTTTCATCGTTTTCACTGGCAAGGAGTTGCTTTAAATTCTGCATAACATTAGAGCCCTAATAACATCAATTGAAAAAATAGTTATCACATTCTATTAAAAATCTTTAACATCTCGGCTCTGACTTGATTAATGTAGACTAGCTTATTGCCGTACGCTTAACATTCAAATTAAAAAAATAAACATAATCCCAAACATTTTTTTATAATCGCGTCATCGTTGATTAATATCACAAATCTGGAATGTCTTCATCTGATCTATCTTTTCCTGATAAAATGTAGTTGTTTTATTCGCTTAAATGCTATAAAAAATATAATTTATTTTTGAAAGCGTTTTTTTTTCCTAAAAAACTGTAATAAAATATGTAGTTGATCCATCTCGCCAAGATGGGTCATCAGCAATTTTTGCACGACAAAGAGGGCACGTTTGCTCTCGATCCAGCCATTTACAAACGCACACTTCACAAAATATATGTTGACATTCTAATAATACCGGAATTTTGAACTCGTCATGACATATGGAACAAAGATTTCCAGCCGATGCGATCTGCTCTTTGGTAGGGGTTACTCCAATTGTCTAAACAAACATGGACAAATGCACATAAATCAACATTCTTTCGAAAAATAGGAAAAACTTTTTCTCTCGACTGTGACGAACTATAATTCATCTCGAACGTTATCGGGAATGAATCTATAAGTATAGTTCTTACAATACAAGTTCAATGGTATTATTAAAATTTGACCTCTGGTTTTATCTAATCATTATTGTACACTTTAGATAATATATTACAAATTAAATAATATAAAAACTTACAACGTTTCTCAGAACTTTTAGCAATGACATCCACCATAATTTGATAGCATTCATGAGTAAATTTCCTTTAGATACCATATATGCGGCAGATAAAAATACGCCTATAACTTTTTGCGGACCGGAATATGAATCAAGAAGGTAGTGAAGCCATGGTTGAACTGGGAAGGCATTACGATACAGTTGCGAAGTCGCTTCTATAAAAAGATACCACTTACCCTGCAAAAATCAAACATTGAAATGTTGAGCAAAAACAAAACGAAAATCTGTAAATAACTATATTTTCGTTACCCTTTTACTAGTAGAAATCAACCATTGCGGTAACAAAGTAACAACTATTTTGATAATGATTGTAATCATTTTCAGTACGTAATCGGTAACTATCACGGACCACAATAATTCACTTAAAGTGAGAAATCCGGTTTGAGGAATTATTCCTAAACTGTAAAACAAAAAATTCATAGTTAGGGTAGGTACAGTATGACGATGATGCAAAAATAACTTGATGGAACACAAACATTTGATTCACTTACCACAAATGTAACACGTTTTCATTATAAATTACAAAAAATAATGCACCAATTGCAACTATGATGTGACAAGTTAAAAAACAAAACATGGGAAAACTTCGTGAAGTTTGTCTTGCTACTTCTTTTTTCACCAGTGTGTTGTAATAATAAAAAGTTAAAGTCAACCCGATGAACATTAATATACCTGAAAAATAATAACATACAATGTTTAAGTACACAATTCCAATACATCATTTTCCTTTATAGCGTTACTTGACAGGAATTAAGCTCACCAGGTATGTGGTCAAAAACGAATTTAGTGAAAACGAGAATCACAAATGGTAAATATTTACAAATCGTATTCAACACTGCGCTATTTGATACATTGAGTACTTGAGTTTCAGCAATGTCTTCTGGAAAAATTTAAAAAAATAAAGATATGAGAGTAACAGAAAAATAAAGACGATTCCGTTGGAAAATACAATTCTTACGTTCATCTCCACTCCCATTATTACTATTGGCGCTATTATTATTTGTGTTTACGGTATCCGCACTTTGAGTTGGCGATGGAGGGTTATTATTTTGCGTTGTACCATTTTGTGCTACGACAGTAACAGACGTACTACTTCCATCCATATCTATCACAACTTCTTCTGCAAAATATTTAAAATTAATTTGCACATTAATTTGTAGATAATGAAATTTTTCAACACGAAATTAATATACCTGAATTAACCGTGGTAACTCCATTATTAGTTTCCCTAGATGTCGTAATCGCAGGCTGATGAGAAGTAGTACCTAATAATGAAGCTAACGTCACATTCGCATTATTATTCCCAGACATAATTGTATCGGTATTAGTTCTTGCTCTTTCTACAATGGGTCGTAGTTCTTCAATCACATTATTTATATTGTTTCTTAAAATATTCGGAACCTCTGCAGTTCTTCTTTCGAGATCTCTAATACCAGCTCCAATGCTTAGTCGAGGCTCTCCTAATGATACGTATAGTACAAAATATCATTATCTGTTTGGTACGAGGAAGAAAACACCTCATTCGTGATTCGTTAGTTACTTACTCAATCTGTTGGTGCCGGGTTCCATGTGAGCAGCACGAAAACTACCAACGGATCTGGATCTTCCAGAAAATAAGGTGATTCTAGTGTCTCTATTTCGGGGCCAATCAGCTCTGTTTTCGTTAGCCATTTAACATACATACATCTGCGCAACAGAGAAAATCGAACACACCTAAAAATTTAAAAAGTCAAGAGAGATTACGTACTAGTTCATGGTCCAATTTCCGTAGGTTGTAATAATTCATGAGTATAATTTTTATTACTTTTTCATTCATATCGTAATTTGAAGCGAGTGCGAATAGTTGTTAAGCGACGTTCCATACATACGAGTACATTTTTTGATCAGGACAACACATCAAAAATGGGCAAACGCAATTATAAATTAGCGATAATTATTTTAGAATAACACACAATCTAAAAATTACTGATAATTTTCGTATGGTAATTTCATCACATTCGGCACACAATTATGATTTCTCTCCTACTGTATGGAAAATACCAAAGAATTTCAAAAACCACAACACATATTAGGTATTTTGTTGATATTATTGGAAATGAACTAATGATGAAACAAAAATTAATTACTGAACGTTGAAATCGAATGACTCACGATTGCACGATAATGGAGTGATTATGTAGATCAACGTAGTTGCGAAGTTCCCCTCATATTTTTTTTAACTTTTTTTATAGCCCGCAAAGTTTGTTCATTTTCATTTTCTTCCTTTTCCTATTTTATGAATTATTCGTAGAGGTCGTTACATAACCAAAATATATCATAAAAATTTGCACGAACTTGGCAGGAGGCAGGCCACGAAGTAAAACGATGAGTCATAGCTTAGCTAGCAAGCCTTATCACCTTAGGTATCATCGCTTATCTATCTACAAAAAAAAAAAAAAAAAAAAACGAGAAAAATACGGAATACCTACATGGGAATACTGAAGACTGAAGTTTTTGACTTATTTTCAACTTAAATTTTCCTTGGTAATTTTCTAAATTGATGCAAGAATGAAGAAATGAAAATAAACTTGTAAAATGTTTTTAAGAACCCGATTTTCTATCTCGAATATTCAAAAACTGTCTTCCTCTTATTTCGATATTTTGAATCGAAATTATGCAGACATTATTCCCAGACCGATGGTAAATATCAATTTGCTATTTTGTTCGTCATTCCTACGTATTTTATAAATACATAAAATCAAGCAATGCACATTGTTTTGCTCTGACATAAAAATTCAAAGTACCTACGAAAAATCAGATACTTTGGTTGTTTATTCGTTTTAAATTTTTCGGTACCTTAAAAAGAGCATGATAACTATGTATATATTAATTAAACTAGAACTTATTTTAGGAAGGCAAATTTGCTGTAAAAGGCATGGGATTAAACTGCTTGAGAACCGGTACTGGTCACAGCGTATTCTGTCTTCCTGGATCTCTCGGTATGTGCTCCATTGTTCGTACGTTCGTACATGAATGTGTAAGATTTTGCAATACACGGTTCAAATCAAATTTAAAGTCATCCAGCTATAAAAACTTGACAATATTCTATAGGTACAATATGGACAGATTTTGCACCTCAAATATCTGGTTTTAATCTTAATAAGTATTCTATGAACGTTTGGGATCCTCCGGGATATGGTGGAAGTCGTCCTCCAGAACGAACTTTTCCTGTAAATTTTTATGAACGCGATGCGGATTGGGCTGCCGAACTTATCAAAGTTGGTAAACGTAAACAATAATGTAATTATTTTCCGAAATTGTTGATTCGTTTACTTTTTTCAAGTGACTACAGTAATGTAAATTTATACAGAAACTTGAAATTGAACCATGTTCTCTTCTTGGTTGGAGCGATGGAGGAATAACTGCCATTATATTAGCCGCCAAATATCCAGAATTAGTGAAAAAATTAGTCATCTGGGGAGCAAATGCGTATTTAACTGACTTAGATATAAAACTTTACAAAAGTAAGATTTATCGACAAATTTTCTGTGAATCCTATCTACACATATTATATTTCTTTATCATACTTTCATAGGTATTCAAGATATATCCAATTGGTCTCCTTCGATGAGAAATACCATGGTTAATATTTATGGGGAAGAACTTTTGCAACATTTGATGAATATGTGGGTGAATACTATGGTCACCATTAAAGATAGTTGTGGAGGTAATCTTTGTCAGAATTTCGTCGGTTCAGTCAAAGCAGATACTTTAATATTACATGGCGAAAAAGATCCACTGGTGCCGCGTTTCCACGTCAATTATCTTTATGAAAGAATACCTCTTACATCGTGAGTGATTTTTAAAAATTTTATAAAATTGTGAAATATTTTTAATTTGCATTATAAAAAATCCTACTAATGTCAAGTTTAAGTGTTTGATCTCTCTTGTTACAGATTATATCTTTTTCCTGAAGGAAAACATAATATTCACATTAAACATGCTAAAGAATTTAACGAAGTGGTTCAGAAATTCCTATTTGGTGCATAGAGTGTAAAGTAAACTGTAACCTTACAATATATTTCAATTTTCAACAATATACTGAAATGGAATGGGTAATCGTGTACGTTATCGCCATGAGAGTCCAATTAATATACATACAATAGCTATCTACGTATGTATTTAGGACGATATACCTTGGCTATTTTACGTGTTATGTTTTTAGTTTTTCGGATTATTCGTTCTACGGCCGAAATACAGTCACCAGCACTATCAATAAGCTTATGTTCTCGTATTACGAAAATGTAAAATAAACGGTTTATTTATTTAAGTACACACCCACTTAGTTCTAAAAAAAATTGAACAAATTCAGGTTCATTTTAGAAAGTTAAATATTCCAACAAACAAATCTCCATCATTTTAACAAAAATCACTGGATTTACAATTCTTAATTCAACTTTATAAATGTAGCATAGAACAGGGCAATTAATTAATTGATAATAAATTTTTCTACAAAAGTACAGCAGAGACGGGAAATGAACATTCATTCACGTACTTGAAACTTCTGAAAAATGAGGAATAAAAAATATATACAGACGACAGAAGTAAATATTTATAGATTTTACAAAAATTATTACATATCAATGAGATGAAAATAATGCAAAAAAACTACCTATACAGGTACCTAACACCTGCCTTACTTAGCCATTGGCCATCATTATTTTTAAAATTTCAGATCTGAAACTTGACTAAATAAACAGCTTTGAAATGGAAATTCGTTAAAAAACATTCACCCTGCTCCAAAATTTATTTACAATAATTGAGAGTATTGCCTACGTAGTACATACTTACATCAGCATTTTGTGGAAAGTGAAAAAAAAAATTGATTCATTGAAAAATCACTGATATGTGTATATTTTTGTGAATTTTTCACGTAAAAAATAATAATCAAAACAGTATCAAACAAGGTCATGTTCGTTGACTTTTTTTTTTAAATAAAATAATCCGTTCATTATCATTTATCACGATTAAATTTGAACACATTTCAACTTGAAAACATCCATTTATCAAACTACAAAAATTTTCATCCGTGGATTGAGAGTAACAATAAATAAAAGTAAATTATACAACGGCTTAGAGAGTAGAAATATTTACACATTCGCAACTACATCATTTTTGAATTACAATGAAAAAAGAAACATAAAATTTGGTTTTCAGAAATTATAAATGTTACTACTTTTATTACAATTCTAAAATTATCAGTTTCTCTATTATCCAAAGTCTACAAACAATACTGGTCAAAACCACCGCATAAGTATATTACAAGGATTAAAATCATATTTCACCTTTGTTACATTCAATTTGTAATTTCCTATTTCACCTCGATAAAAAAAAAAAAAAAAAAAAAAATGATAATTCAAAATAGCGGGGGCAGTTGAGAAAAATTAGGGTT
>FIZV01046599.1:0-11086 GCA_900050545.1 Trionymus perrisii | reverse complement strand
ATTGGGAATTTCATCCCTCGAAAAAATGGTAATTTTTTATACCCCCCCCCCCCCCCATAAACTGAAAATTTTGCTACTCCAAAAAAGGGACAAGTTTATTGTGGTTGATCAGGGCACCAAAAGGAACACTTTAAAATCTATATAAATATTTTATTCGCTGTAGTTATCATCTGATTTTTCTCGATCTACGATTTGAAATCATTTTCACCTAATTCGCTAATAATTCGACGTTTCATTTTCAAAGGCCATGCGAATGAACGATATTGCCGAACTAATACCGATCCTTTTCAAACTAAAAGTGCGCCTGAAACGTCACAAAAGTCCATGCTACAAAGATCTAATCCTATTCATGTGCGAACTTTTGAAAAACTATAAAGAAGAGGTAAGCCAAACTCGTACTTTCGTTGTCCACCTTCGACTCTTGCTAATCTACTTTTTATTCTCCTCAGACCTCAAATCTGCTAACCGGCGACATGGAACTGAAAGCAGAAGTGGATTACCAGCTGAAAAAAATGGAACACGAGCAAGAACAGCAACGTAGAGCCGAACGAGATGTCGAAAGTACAGATAACGAAGAAACTCCACCCGCAGTTCCGGTCATCAGTCCGGCAGTAATGATGGAAATCAGCCAGAGAATACTCGATTTACAAGTTGAATTACCCAGATGCGACGACGAGGAACCTGGTGTGGTGGCACCAGAAGCTCCGGAGGCGGATCAACCGCAAAATACTCAGGTTGACGAAGACGATGAGACAGGTTCGACAACCGATGAACAAGATCAAGAAGATATGGAAACTACTGAGACTGTGCCAAATGAGCATGATCTAGAGAATAGTATGCCTATTGATGCAGATACAGAAGACGAAGTCGACGAATCTACGGAATCGGATACCGAATGAAAAATTTTATTGTTTTATTTGACGAACGAGTTTACAATTCGGTGTTTTTTTTTTAATCATCTATTTAATAAGCAATTTGTGAATTTTTATAATTTATTTTCAAGTATTTAAATGTTGTAATTGTAAATATTTTTTAATACATTGCCATATTTTGTAACATTGGATGGATTTATTTTTGATAAATAAAAACACTCGTGACGAATCAAGTCTAAATTACATTTATTGCTTACAATAATACAATGAGAAATGCGTCAATTTCGCGCAAATTAGTACAATAAACAGAGAAGAAAGAAAGAGAAAATGATAAAAAGGAATGAAGAAACATAAGAATAAAAAAATCAAATTATCATAACACACACACACAATCTTTGATAATGAAGCTAGTCCTACACTTAATACGCGAATTGAAAAAATCCATAAAGAATACTTAAGACTAAACGACGATACATATTACGCTCTCTCTCCTCTGATACGACGAGCCAACTGGATATCTTTAGGCATAATAGTGACACGTTTGGCGTGAATGGCGCACAAGTTAGTATCTTCGAATAATCCTACCAAATAGGCTTCGCTGGCTTCTTGCAGAGCACCGATAGCTGCGCTTTGAAAACGTAAATCGGTCTTGAAATCTTGTGCAATTTCACGCACCAACCGTTGGAATGGTAATTTACGGATTAGCAATTCGGTGGATTTTTGGTATCGACGGATTTCACGAAGGGCTACCGTACCGGGACGATAACGATGGGGTTTCTTTACACCTCCGGTGGACGGAGCACTTTTACGGGCTGCTTTCGTCGCCAACTGTTTACGCGGAGCTTTTCCTCCGGTCGATTTACGAGCTGTTTGCTTAGTACGAGCCATTTTCTGCAATTAATACATAGAATATGAATACACGAGGAGATTAGACTGAGTATAGTCGAACAACGGCCCGAGGTGTATTTTTGGGCGGGAATATCAAGCATAACTATAAGCAGGTGTGTTAGGCTTGAGTCATATGGTAACAATTCGTTGCACTCTGATGGTGGCCGGTGGGAATTTTACACAATATGATGCAATAACACATGTACTCCAGATGCTCACTGGAGGATTACGTAATTACTCATAATTTTCAAATTTGATTTACATTGCACGATAAGGCAATACCAGAAATGGAAGAATAATAATTTTTTACCCAGATTTAACCCAAGATTCAATCAAATCGTTGAAATATTTTGAAAGTGATAAACGAAGCATGAAAAAACACAACCAGATTTGAATAATGCGACCACTTATCGGCGCAACGATCCCTTCATAACAAATAACAATGGCGTTACCTCTTACCAGGGTCACGAATTGTTACACATATTTTACACAAATTTGCAAAGTTGATACTTTTAAATTTAATTCAATGATGTACTTACTCAGATAATTGAAGAACGAAGTAATTCCACGTTAATAAAATAAACGATTAAATTTCAATTTTCAGTTTTATAAATACAGTTAACTTCAAGTCGAATCAACAACAAAACAAAAACAAACTACGTAGAAGAAATTTTTAAATGAGCAAACGCCAGTTACAATCGAACTTATGAAATCCACCAATCAAATCACGTTTCAACCATAAAGCACAGAAAAACACATGGTAGGGGAAACACCATAAGGTGCGCGCGCATCAAGGTTATCCAGAACTTCCAGAACCTCCTTGTAGTTCTTGTTATTTTATTATTTTTATTAATTATTCATTCACCTTCATTGCTTCATTTACTATTAAAAATTAGAAGAGTGGGAGGGGTCAGATTAAAAATTTTTTCAAACAAAAATTGTAGATTGAGATCATAGAAATAATTTTGATCATTACAAAAATTTTTATAGGACCACTCTCTCCCTTACAATAATTACGCAAAATAAGTATGTGTATAAATGCCATATTAGAAGGGAGGGGGCAACCCAGTCAAAATTTTTGTAATAACCAAAATTACTCCACGCATCTCAATCTACAACTTTTGTTTGAAAAATTTTTCAATCGGACCCCTCCCACTCTTCCAAATTTTAATAATGAAAAACTAATAAAATAAATAACAAAGTAGCTAGTAATTAATGCAAAGTTAGAAGGGAGGGAGGTGTCCAATCAAAATTTTTGTAATTAATTAACGAAATTATTCCTTGGACCCATATCTACAACTTTTGTTTGAATTATTTTTTCGTAAAATTAGAAAATATAGAACACAAGGACCACGAAATAGAATTAATGCGAATTAAGGTTTAGTTTATTTTTTGAGTCGCCCATCGACTGTAGTGACCTCACTGGAAGAAGTCGTCTAATGGCATTTAGTCAACTCAGAGACCCGCATGAAGAACAATTTATTCCAATACACAGATAGAAAAACGACAAGAATGTCTCATATGTCTCATCAAATCATCATGATTGAATAAAGTCAAGATAATTTATTTGTAATTTGAACTTCAAAAATCCTGTCATTTGAATAATTAACGACAAAAATAATGATAAATTGACAAAACTCGTTCAAACAATAAAACGTTTATTTTCAACAAGTAACAATCGCTATCGACATTAAGGGTTGCATTTTGATTTAGCATCATATTGTGTACATGTGTATCGTATATCTTGAAGACAAGCGCATTTTATCAACACGGTAACCGCATTTAAAGAAAATAAAAGCGATAACTACTGCGAGAAAAAGATAAAAATTGTACAGTTGATACATTCCCACCCAAGTGATTTTGTTTCGAAATGAATTACTAACATGGATAATCATGAAACTACACATTGTGAAACAAACATGAGATAACAAAATAACCCTTGCTATACCGCACATTTCCACGTTTGAAGGGTATCCTTATCTTTACAACGCTTATAAATTATAAAAAATACACTAAAAGCGATACCAAAACTGATTTATTGGCACTTCGGCTCATTTTAAAAATTTAAAAAATGACAACAAAAACTCTAGAACTAAAAATTAATCACAAGAAGTCAAATCTATGCGAACACTTGAGTTTCAAAAACAAAATAATTTATACAACTTCATACGCTGAAAAAGAAAACTATAAATGATGAAACGCCTTAGAAGAGAGTTAATTCAACAAAAAAATACATTGTATGTTATGATGAAGTACTACAAAAGTGAGGCTTAGCTGATTACTCTAAGGACAATGTTTCGCTGTGCATTCTGGTCTCTCTCATTTTTTGCAACGATGTTTCCAAATCTTGCATAGTGATTAGGCGAGGAGATTTTTCATCTACTTGTTCGCTCATAACATATCTACAGAAAGGAAATAATTACAACTACTGGGTTTCATAATTCGACGAAAACGGTTGAAAAAACACTTACGTTGAAGAGCGATTCCTAAAATAATCTCGGACTCTATAAATAGAAGCTTTGCGGCACAATTCTTTCAAATCGCTGCCAGAGAATCCATCAGTTAGAGTGGCAAGACGATCAATATCAACATTATCCAAAGGTTCTCCCTCCAGGATGAGTTTCAAAATTTGACGTCTTTGTTCGACACCCTAAATTACAACGCAATTCGTCAATCAGAAAGTTACTTAGGATACATGATAGTTGAAGTGTATCAATTAAATCGCACGTACTGGTAAACGAATATAAAACGAGGAAGGTAGTCTACGAAGAATAGCTTTATCCAGATCAGTTGGTCGATTCGTTGCTCCCATAACAATTACTGTGCAATCCGGATCGGTAATTAGACCATCCCACAAGGACATAAATTGAGCTTTCATCATCGCAGTGGCTTCATGATCTTGAGAATTTCTTCGACGTAAAAATGAATCTGAAACGAAACATAAAAATTAATTTTCATTCTAAAGGGCAATTTTTACCTCTCAAATCTTACACACCGATTTCATCGATAAATACGATACAAGGCTGTAATTTTACAGCCAACGAAAATACAGCGCCAGCTAATTTTTGACTTTCACCGTACCACTTATCGGTCAAAATGGAAACATCGAGGTTGATAAAACGCATACCAGCTTCTTTGGCTGTTGCTTTGGCAATTAAGGTTTTACCACAACCAGGAGGTCCGAATAATAAAATACCTGCAACAAAAATACAATGCGAGTATGACGTAAAAATCTTTAAACAAAACACCAAAATCTAGGAAATTACCTTTCGGAGGTTGGGTAAGTTTTGATCCATAAAACAAATCTCTCCGTACAACAGGTAAAATTACAGTTTCTTTGATTTCTTGAATAACATCATCCAAACCAGCGACCTGGGACCAATCTACATTTATTTCTTCGGGGTTCACTAAATGACTAGCTATCGTCATCTCATATTCATTGAGCTAAAATTCAGAGAAATTACATTATAAGGAATATCTCACTAGGAATACTCACAATTCAATCAAGAATTTACTCACACTTGCGTCGGGAATTCTCAATTTCGTCAATTGTTCTTGAGCCTGAAAGTGATTAAGTAATGATTATTGATTATCATGTTACAAATCGAGCTGATGAAATAATGAGGAGTGATGCCACAGTCTCCCATAATACAAATAATAATATAATGATACTTACTTTCTTTTTCGCAATTTTTTTCTGACGACTGGTAGGATCCAATTGAGAAATGAGCCATCTTACTGAAAAAAATGTTCCCAGTGATAGCAGAGAGAGTTGAACTACAATTCGGATGATCTCCGGTTTCGTTATCGCTCTATCGTGCATGATGTTGAAAGATACTTTTCAACTGATCATAATAGTTATAACAACGTAAAAAATTTCACATTTCACAATTTCCACGCTAAATAAAAACGAAAAATTATTCAAATCATGTTTCTCAGTTTTTGGATAATTTAGAGAATGGCGACTTCTTTCTTTTTTCAAAAAAATTCGATAATAACGTTTTTTTGACTTCATGAGCCAGATCTTTTTTATAGCTTCAGTTTTTCGAAAATTATTGAATTTTGGGGTTTTCGGAGTAAAAATGGATTTAAAAATAAATTTCTATTTAAAAGAATACAATTTTTTTGAAATTAAAATATGAATTGGTGCAATTTTTTCCTTAAATTCATTTTTTTAGTGATAAAAATGAAACAAAAATTGAAAAAATTTCATAACCACAGATGAAAAATTGAAGTCCAGATCTGAAGATGGTGAGATTTTCGGATTAGTTTCCTATCACGAAAACATCAAAATGTTATCAATTTGAACCGGATTTTGTGTTTCACTTTTCATAATAATCGGAAAATGAATGTAATTGAGTAAAAAATTCAGTTTAAATACTATGAAGTAGTAGTATTACTAACAATTGATTTACCAAATACCCCCCTAGTTGATAAATTATGAATTCCCTACCAAAATTGACTGTATTAGCAACTCGTTTGAGTACCGTACGTTCACCATGCTACACTCGTGAGTATACTCTCAAAATATCCATTAAATAATATATAAAATACTCAAATCGACGTCCTCTCAGGTATACAATATTACAAACGAGCATTTGTTCCCATGATGAAAGATCTAACCCGTAGGAAAAAAAAACTTGGCGAAGAGGTACCTACCCCACGAAGCACTTTCCCAGAATGGTAATGTGCTCAATTTCACTCATTTCTGTGTACATTCGCAACTTTAAATACTTCTAAACTAATATTGGTAATTTTATAGGAATTATGACGCCGAACTGTACTCGTTTAGTAAAAGACTACACGAAGATTTCGAGCCAACCTTATTACGAACAGCTTTAATGGAACGATCTTACATCTACAAATTACAAGAAGAACAGAAAAAAGTTGGCATCGAGGTTGACTCTACAGATATTCAAGATAACAACGAAATGGTTGCACACGGGGAAAAATTAATTGATGATTTTATCCTCTTGTATACCAGACACGTATTACCTTATTTTCCTGAAGAAGGGATCCAGTAAGATAATAATCACATTACGTCAATATTTTATCAACGCTTTTCATAAAGTCTAATCATTTATTTTATTTTTTTTAGATCCTTGAGAAAATACCTGCTTGAAACTGAAACGCTCTCACATATTAGTTTCCATATCGGTGTATCGGACTTGATCCTAACGAGCGTACGTATTTTATTAAATCATAAAATTTCTTCGATCGTAAGCTCTAATTGAGAATTTCATTTTGCAGGAATTTCCAATTGAAAATGAAACCCTCAGTAGAGTATTTAAAGCATTAATTTACGTACTACACGAAGGCTCCGGAGCTGACAGAGCTTCTCTATTTATACGTGACTTTGTGATAACACAATTAGCTCAACAGAACATTAATGATTTATGGACGATAGAAGATCCTATTTCAGCATTGAATAAAATCTGCCAGAATGAAGGAATAAGCCAACCTGAACCCAGACTTGTTGGCGAAGCTGGTAGAAATACCATTTTGGCATGTTTCCGAGTAGGACTTTATGTTGATAAACAATTGATTGGATTAGGTAAAATTAAATTATTCGAAAGCACACCTTCATTAGCTATTATTTCCTTATCTTTGGTATGTTTTTTTCATAGCACCCGGCGAATCGGTGAAAATAGCTCAAGAGATGGCAGCCACAGACGCACTCAGGAGATTATTCAGAACACAAGAGCATCAGTTACAAATACCATTCGATTTAGTTCTCGATCCTAGAGTTCAAAGCGAACCAAATATAAGTCTAGACGAATGGAGCGAAAAAAAGGTCGTTGAACGACTTAAATTGATCAGTTCGCCATTAAAACAACTTTCTTAATGTTAAAAATCCCGATGTATGTTTGTATTAAAATAATTTAAAATTAGATTATTTACAATCTTTCGTCAAAAAAAAAATAATTTATAAAATTTTATCGTAATATCCGCATCCTCAAAATTAACACCTATGTGACCTCGGAATCGGAAAGTAACCGACCATCTTTGGTTTTCAGTCTTATACGTCCATTTGGATACTTAGTTTCTTGGATTCCGTTAATATAAATAGTTTTAATCGTACCGTCCGGGTATTCTCTTTTCTGAAATACATAAAATTAGGCTTAATTTTCTGATCGACGCTGAGACCTGAATTTTTCCACTTTGGAAATACGAGTGATAAGCTTCCTCACTTTGTACTCCATCGTGTGAGTTTCTATTTGTTTATTCGGGAAGAATATTTTTTTCTCGTCTCGGTCTGCGTAGTGAACGATCGTAGTACCGTCCAAGTTTACCCAAACTTTATCTCCGGATGCGGTGACCGAGTAAGTTGTACCGTTTGGATATTTAACTTCGACCGATTCACCTTTCAGTCTTTTTTCAACTTGTCCACTGCAACAAGGAAATATTCCAGAGTAAGTCACCAAAAATAAGATTGAAAAAATGATGATCAAAACTCACGTACTTTGGGAACTCGACGATTTGAAGACCATTTTCGTACTCCGAAAGCCAGATATTACTTTCGGCGTAGAAATATTTCACCATTTTTAAATCAGTCGAGATTTCTTTTACGTCGCCGTTGAAATAAATAGTTTTAGATAGTTTGCCATCGGCGGAGACTTTTTTCACATTACCATTCGAATACCACGTCTCTCTGCGACCATCCGGATAGAATTTCTCCATGTTACCGTCACCGTCGCGGATTTCCAATGGCTTCGAGCTCTCATGATTATCATCTTTGGTAGTGTCGTTATCGCCGGTATCTAGTTTAACAGCTAGCTGCGAGTTTGACTCGTCTATTTTGATTTCTTCCAAAGTATCCAAGCCGCTGTCTGGAGACGACGGAGGAGTTTTGTATTTTTCGACGATTTTTTGAGTCTTGGCCATTTCTTGGTCGATTTTACACAATATGTTAGATTTGCTCTTTTTATGAGACGGGGCAACGGAGACCTGGAAAAATATATGGAATTTAGGTGACGAAAATTCGATAAAAATGAGAACTGCTGTGGAAATATTTACTTTTTTCGAAGATTTGCGTAATTTTTCTAATTCGTCTTTGAGCGTTGCGTTGTGATCTTTGAGTTGTTTCATTTCGGTTCGAATTCTAGCTTGAGCTGCAGCCCATCGACTTTCTTTCTCGTTCATCTTTTGTTTCAACGAATTAATCTGCAAAATTAAAAAAAAAAAATAAAAATGTTAATGGAAATTACGAGAATAAGAGTAAGGACAGATCTTTCGTCATAGCTTACTTCTTCTTTTAAAACTTTCATTTCTTCTTTTTCTTCTTTACTAGGTCGATTTCTACTCTCCTTGACGTATTTCTCAAAAGCAAACTTCTCCCGTTGCAATTTCTTCTTCTCATGTTCTAATTCTTTGAGCTCGTTTAAATGCTCTTCTCTGATTTTACTCAAAATTTGCTTTTTTTCTTCGCAAAATTTAGTATACTCGGTTTCGTATTCGCTGCGAAGCTGACTCAAATGAGCATTTTCGCTCCTAAACGCGTCAATTTCACTTTCCAATTCTTTGAGTCGATTCTGCAACGTGTTTTTGATCGGAGTATAAACGGTGGTGGTTTCTTCATACACGAACGACTTGGATGAAATGCGAGTACTGTCTAGACAGCGACTATTATCTATACAGAAACTACACTTGCAGCTTCCCTCCTCGTCGCCGCTTTCGGAGACATTATCATCGGAATACTCGTTCGTAGCGATGGATCGATTGCACTCCGACAGGGAGAGCTCTTTGGAAGACTCGTCAAATCTGGAAGGTTCTTCGTTGATGACGTCCAATCTTCTCACACCGAAGAATTCGTAATTGGATTTATCGTCGCGGCTCTGGGTTTGACAGGCATATTCTTCTTGGGTGACACATAAGTATCGTTCTTGCGAATCGTCTGCTTTAATCGGAGTTGATTTGATCGAATCTTCCATTAGCTTTTCGACCAGTGAGGAGGTCGAACTAAAGCTCGAATTGTTGGTTTGCTCCTCCAATGCTTCGAATGCTTGCAAAGCGTCGCTTTTGTTCTAATCGAATAAATATATGTTCGAATTATTCTTCGATTCCATGGAAATTTTAAACTTAGCTCGACTTACCGAAGGTGGATCGCATTGCGGATGGTGACTGATAGGGCGCTTTACGGAATTAGGTTTACTTTGTTTTAATTTGAAATCTTCCCGTTTCATTCGAAACCTGGTTAAGCCTTCACCTTTTTTTAGAAATGCTCGTTTTTGTACAGGTTTCTCTGTTTGGCTTGATTCGTCTTTGGTATTTTGTTCTTCATTTAAACTAGCAATTAGTAAAGATTCGAAGTTTTTGTGAGCCGGTACTAATGGTTGTTCTTCTATTTCACTGAAGCCAGCACCATTGATCTATACGTTCATAATTGATTAAAAAAATGCTTTAATCATTAAAATAATAATGTAAAATCGTAAATTCAATATGTACCTTTGAATTATATTCATATTTAGAATCGATTGTAGGGCTTCTTTGTCCATCTGCACAAAAATACGAGATTATGAAACACTATTTCAAACCCACAAAGGAGCTCAACCAAATCGATATTTACCTGTTGAGGAGCATTTGCTGGATTTCTGCAATATTAGTTTATTCTCTTGAGACTTATTCCATGCCTTTAGATTATTTATTTGCTGTCTAATTGTGAGCAGACGTTGTCCAGCGTCTCGAAAGGAAACCTCTGATGTAGCCATAGCTAGTCTTGATAAGCTACGAATCTTGTGCCGAAAATTCTCTCCATCGAAACGTAAACGAAAATGTAATCACTAGGAGAGTAACGTGCAATGTTTTCTTCGTATTTTTAATAAAAATCTATATAAAAATCACTCAAAAATCACGAATATTTAATTAAATTCACAATTTTTCGAGTTACAAAATGAAAAATTTCTCCTTTGGCGGCAAAATAGCATAATATTTACTTTTTGGCTTTTTTAATAGAAAAATTTAGGCAGCATTTCGGCAGTACACTTACTTACTTTCCACTTCCAGTATGAATGGTAATTACGGTAAAAACGCGTTAATATCGATATCAAATCTTTATTTAAATTTTTAAATTTAAATAATACCTACAGGCGTACAGGCTACAGGTGTGGAACGTGGAAGTGGAACTCATGTCAAACAACAAGAAATAAAAGATAACAATGATAGATTTATGTTATTTACTTATTTATTTATAATCTTCAACATGAATTATTAAATCATCAAAAAATAAAATACCCATCATTATGAATGCTAAATCATCCAGGGAAAAGATTAAAAAAAAAAAAAAAAAAAACAAAAAAGAATTGAAAAAAAATTAAAGGAATTTTTTT
>FIZV01046569.1:0-11038 GCA_900050545.1 Trionymus perrisii | reverse complement strand
GGTATTTCCATAAATTAGTTTGTTACCTTGTTCGAATTCGAAGTTACTTAAAGAGACAATTACATTTAAGTAACAATTTTTTCACTTTCAAACGCTACATTTATAATACCATTAGTTAGACTGTTACGTTTATAACATTATTTCAATTTTCGAATAATTAATTCCTTACATGACACATTCCATAATTTAAAAAATTAATAAAATTTAAAAAACAGCACAAATTTAAAATCATTTTACATAGAAGAGAAAAGAAGAAATTATTATACTACACGTAACAGGTAGGTACTAGGTAGATACAGTAAAAATTTAAAAAAATTTCAAGTTCAGAAACCACAACACTAGCGCCCAAACAACACTGCATACCATGAGTTATGACGTCAAGGAGGTAAACGAATTTCAGCTTCAGCTTGATTGTCTTGTATCTTCTTGAGCTGGTGTTATCAGCCATGTTAAAAGAACAAAAAAAATTTCCATTATCAATTTTTTGGATTAGATTCGAAGTGATGAAATGTAAAATTTTTGCATTTTGTAAGCATTTTGTAGGAAGAACTTTCGAATATTTGAATTTAAGAATGAAAATTATCACGAAATAAGTTACAGATTTTTGTTTTGAATAAAAAGAACTGATTGTCAAGTTTTTCTTACTGCTTGGGCTATGGTCGGACTAACATTAGAAGAAATTGACAGTGGTATGGAGTCCTTGCCGGAAAGCAGTAAAGATCTCACACCTGAAAAAATTCCAGTGTTGGAAGATGATTATGAAGTATGTCACTTATTTCGATTCAGGTACAAATTACTATCGTTTTCTTTAATCGCTAATGTCGTGTTATAGAACGAGGAAGACGAAACGTTAGTTGAACGTTTGCTGGGATTAACGGAAATGTTCCCCCAGTCTGTTCGAAATCTCTCATACGGCGCTTTAGTTGGATGTAAAAATGGAGTGAAAAGTACGATATATCATAATGTTTTAGGATAGATAATTTGATATTAATTGGTAAACGATATCTTTGTAATGTAGCAATTATTTGCAGTAGTTCTTACCATTTTTTCATTTATTCAGATTTATATGGCTTCAGCAGATCAGCAGCGTGGATTTTCTTTTCTACTAGCACCATCTTGTTCGCACCTTTAATGTTTGAAATCGAAAGAGTTCAAATTCAAACTGCTCAGTTGAACCAACAAAAACAAGTGAGTAATTTTTTTTCATCTTCATCATTACTGTTATTTGCTCATATCGCCTACGAAGTGTTTCAATGTCCCGCCTCAAAAATTTATTTATTTTGTTTTCATGTGAATGCCGTTTTCAGGTTCTTTTGGGTCCTAACTCAGCAGTTAGTGGAGGTGCTGGAAATCCTTTAGGCCCCGGAATGCCAATTATGCCTACGCGGTGAACGGTTCTATGATACTGCAGCGTATGCTTTCACAAAAAACTTGTTATTGAACTTGTACAATGTACAGTAGTATCGTATACTTTAGCATTATAAAATTCGATTCCGTAAAAATCTACGTTCTTTTCAGCTTTTTACTTTAAAAATAATTCCGCAGGATTGACTTATGTATTGTAATTAATGTTTTTTTTAAAATAAATTACCTATTGCGTAATTATCACCAATCATTGAAATCTTTAATTCTTAAAATTTAAACTTCAATTTATTTTGCGCAGTAATTAATTATTCTTTTCATTTCGTTTTAACGACGTGTTGTGTAGGTGATATCACTCATCTCTTTGTGCTGCTAAGATATGACATAATTTTTGCGATCGATTATACATTTTTTACGTAATGTCTTAGGATATTGGCAAGGCACTTGGTTGACGTTATATTTTATAGGGATCATCTAGACCTTAGTATGAAATTTATTTCTTTTTTCCAAGTTTATTTTCCTTGTGTTACGATAATGTGAAAAAATAATTTAAAACACGCAAACATGTTACGTACATGCACCTACCTAATACCTATGTTACAGAAACGCTTGTCATGTACGCAAGGGAAGAAAACATCGGTAGAAGTAGCTTTTGGGAAGTGACTTTACCAAAATGAAATAAATTTGAAGAAACGACAAAGTATCCCTCGATGAAGTATTTTGATGAAATAATAAAATTGTAACGCTAATATGAACTTACGTATCAGTATCATACAATGGGTAGATTTTGGTGGATTACGGATATCCAAGTTCCGTATTAATTTTCTGAAACATTCAACAGAGTAGTAAAAAAAATATAACTAATTAATTCAACTTTGTAATTTACAAAAGCACATTATGTACATAAAAAATGTTTTAATGAGCTCTTTGTTACGTCTCAAAAACAAACAAGCTGACTATACAGTTTTATAAAATAAATAAAAATTTCTTTCATTAAGTAGAAAACTCTCAATAAATTAAAAGAGTAAAACCCTTTGCCAACATATTAAACACCACGCAAACAAAAATGCTATGATAAAGATTAAACCTATCATGTACCAGTTGACGCACACACATGAGTTTTGTCTGAACTCAGATTTTGTGGATAGGTGATCGTAAGAAATTGTTTGAGGTGCATTTTTTGTTGTAGTTTCTTGATGAATAAATGTTGGAACAGTTGATGGTTTGGATGTGAGTGGAGTTTCTGTTGATTTTACTGTTTTAAACGTAATACGTGGAGTCATTCTCGTATCATCATCAGCTGTTTTACAAGGGTCACATAAAAATGTCGAAAATGCAGCGGTTGGCTGTTTTAGAACTGTTGATTTCTCAGTAGGTGTCAATGTAGATGTTGGGGAGGTGCTCTCCAAACTTGAAGATGATAAAGAGATCGAGAAAATGGTGGTAGGTGTTGAACTTCTAGTAGTGAAAGTTGACTGATCCATATTTTTTGTAGGTTCTGACGTTGTTGTGAAGTTGGTGATGTTTGCAGATAATCTTGTGAAAGTGAAATGTGTGGTATTGAAACATTTACTGATATTTAAAGTGCTGAAAATCCTTGGGTTTCTAGTTTGAACACTGAAGCTGCTTTTTCTAATATTCTCCGATTTAGGTGTGTTGGAAGGAGTGGTCGTGTTAATCGCACTTATTCTTTCCGTGCGTGTAGTTAATGATTTTGTTGGGGTGATATTTGATATAGTTGTATTAATTAAATGGGTTATTATACGAGAAGTCATACTTTTTGTTGAGGAAAAAATTGACTCTGTTAAGATTGGTACAGTAGTAGGAACTGTTGTTGATCTCATCGCAGTCTTTTTACATGTTGACTTTGATGAACTTGAAGTTGTATTGGATTTCATAGAAGTTATAACTAATTTTGTAGTTTTGATGGAAGTGGGAGTAAGGATTGTTGGGATAGTGGTTGTAACAGAGGAAATATTTGTTGACCTAGTACTAGTAGTAGTTGAAGGTGTAAATGTAGGTGTAGTAGTAGGTAACACTGTTATTGTTAAATTTGTTGGTTTTGTTTTTCGGCACTTAGTTGTAGAAGTTGTTGATTGAGTCATTGTCTTTGAACTTGCTTCGGTAATTGTAGGTATTGTTCTGGTGGTAGTCAGGTTTAAAGTTTTCATGAAAGTTGTTGAACTTTGAGTTGAATTTATATTTTTGGAACTGGGATAGGTTTGTGCGATTGATGATGAGATAAATGTGGTACATGTAGGTGCACTTATATTTCTGCTGGTAGATGTTGTAGAACGAATTGTTGGTGCAGTTTTCGAACTCATAGTTGTTTTTCTGCAAGTTGTTGTAATAGGACGAATTGTGGTTGCATTGGTGAGATTTGAAGTGATATTTGTAAGAGTGAAATAAGTGGATGTGGTATTGACTGCAGCAAATTTAATACTACAAGATGAAGTTATTGTTGAACTAATATTTTTAGTGGAGGAAAATGTTGGTGTGGATGTGAAGTTGGGTGTAGTGTGTGAAGTTGCAGTTGTTTTTCTGCGTGTTGTTGTAAGGGAACGAATTGTTGTTGAGTTGGAGAGAGGTAAAGTGATGTTTTTAGTAGTGAAATAAGTGGATGTGGTGTTGGGTGAAATTAATTTAAAGGTGGAAGATGGATTTATTGTTGTGCTGTTTTTTTTACTGTTGGAAATCGTTGATGAGGATGCAGAGCTCGATATGGTGTGTGAAGTTGCAGTTGTTTTTCTGCATGTTTTCATAATGGGACGAATTGTTGTTGCATTGGTGAGAGGTGAAGTGATATTTTTAGTAGTGGAATAAGTGGGCCTGGTGTTAGGTAAAATTAATTTAGTGCTGGAAGATTCAATTATTGTTGTGCCAATGTTCTTAGTGGTGGAAAATGTTAGTGAGGATGCAGAGCTTGATAGGGTGTGTGAAGCTGTAGTTGTTTTTCTGCATGTCGTCATAATGGGACTAATTGTTGTTACATTGGTGAGAGTTGAAGTGATATTTTTAATAGTGGAATAAGTGGATGAGGTGTTGGATAAAATGAATTTAGTGCTGGGAGATGTTAAACTGATATTTTCACTAGTTAAATATGTTGAAGCAATTGTAAGTGCAAGAGGTGTGGTACTTATGGGTTTACTTGTTTTTTTGCATGGAATTTTAACTGAATGAACTGTGCTATGAGTATTTCCATCGCTTGAAGATGTACTGATATTTTCATGTTTAGAGTAGGTAAGCGTGGTTTTAGGGGAAATAAATGAATAATTTGAAAATGTAGTTTGGTTGCAAATAATTGATATTGGACAATGTGTTGTATTGAATTTTGTGTCAGGAATTGTTGTTTTTGAAATATCGATAGTGGAAGCTGTTGATTGTCTCTGAGTAGATTCTTTTATATTCTCGTTATTTTGTGGTTTAGCGGTGGTAATAATTGTTATCATTTTCACTGTTGTGGAAATAGGAGTAGTTGTCGTCGTATTCAGTTTCTTTGTGAGAGCTGTTTGAGTTGTTTTTTTGCGATAAGTTGAAGAAATTTTTTTCTTGGAAGGAGTTGCAGTAGCCTTAGTGGTAATCATAGTTGTGGTTGTTATTACCGTCGAAGCTGTTTTAGGGCTTGTTTTTCTCACTGTTGAGGTCTTACTTTTAGTTGTGGAAGAAATCGCAGTGGTTGTTGTGTTTGAATGTTTAGTGGTTAAAGCAGTTGTTTTTCTGCATGTTGTAAAAATGGTGGGGAGTGGTGTAGAGGTAGTGCTGGTCTTAAATTTCACATACGATGTTTCCTTTGAAATCGCAGTGGTGTTTTCATTCATAGGTATTGGTAGAGATGTTGTCTTCTTAGAAGTTATCCAAGTAGTGTTGAAGAATTTGGTGGCACGTGGTGTTGAGCTGTTTACTGACAATGTGCTGACAGTGGGTTTTTCTGTAATCGTTAGGCTACTTGATTTGCACACTGGCGCGGATATATTATCATTTGTTCCCTGCCAACAATTTGTACCCATCTGTTTTGTGCTTTGTGAATGTTGTGTCGGCACAATTGATTTTGTACTTGAAGTAATTGGAAGGTGTGTTTTTACCAATTTTGACATCGACGGTGTTGTACTATATTTCTTGCCAAGAGTATTTAAAGTTCTGACGATGGTAGTTTTACAAGACAAATGTGGTGAAGGTTCTGTTGATGAAGGTGATATGGATGAATTTGGTGGTCTGCTTGTTGACTTGGTCTTGTTACAGTGTGGTGCGAGCATTTTAAAATCTTGTGTATCATTACAAAACGTTTCCATGAATTTTGTATTTTTTGTTGCAGTCTTTGATGTTGATTGAATTGATGTTTTTGGTGTGAGGCTTGTATCACCATGAGTTGATTTTGTTTTAGGCACTGATGCTGTCATTGTTTTATTGTAAATGGAATCCGTCGATTCTGTATCAATTGTGGTTTTTTGAGAAGCTGCTTTGGGTGATGTAATTGTCTGACTAGTTGTGCTCATGTTATACATTGTTGTACTGTAACGAGTTGAACTTTCAGATGCTGAAGTAGCTGTGACCGTATCATTATTTATTGGTGATGTTGCCTTTTCTTTTTCTTCTTTACAAATTACTTCATTCTGATCCTTTTTAATGCTATCATATTCGTTTCTCAAATCTGCATATGTACATTTACAACATGTTGATATTAGATAGGTAGGTGGTGTAGGTACTGTATGGAAAAATTTTACAGTATAATGCGTTATTTGTACGCAGATTTACCTGAACATTAATTTTCATATTTTTCATCAAAATGTTGGTACTCTTCACCACACGCTTCTCCAGGATGTCCAATAACTGGTAGTGTGAAGTTGTAAATGCAATGAATGCATGTTAGATATGAAAAATAATGTGTTTTGTCGGCTCTAATCAGATAACTACAACCTACATCTGTTGATTCTGCTCGTCGAAAAGTTAATCGTGGTTCGCTAAAAATTTAATTTACCTAGGTAAGTAGATGAAATCATAATAAAAGTATTAAATTATAAAATTAATGTAAGATAATTTTACCCAAATCTATTTATTATCCAAAAATCTCTCATATCATATTTTCGTGCTTCTGCGCTGAGACCCCCTTCCGTCAAATATCCAATCAAACGTTCTTTAATTTTTTGAGGCGCGCATAGCGTTAGTTTTTCTTTATATGTGATTGTTGAAACCTCACATCCGGGCATTTCGCCATCTGTGAACATTTAAAAGGTTAAATGCAAACGCGATTGGCTTTCAAGGCTTTTTCTATACCTACCATGATTAGGTGCGTTGAGAGAAGTACCTACCTAAA
This sequence comes from Trionymus perrisii, assembly GCA_900050545.1. NCBI lineage: Eukaryota > Metazoa > Arthropoda > Insecta > Hemiptera > Pseudococcidae > Trionymus > Trionymus perrisii. The sequence goes on along the minus strand of FIZV01046569.1, from coordinate 4,365 downwards.
TGTAGGTATTACGTAGGTACTACACTAAGTACTACACACATAGGTACTTAGTTCTTAAATGTACATTTCCTTACCCACCTAGTTTGTAAGTTGATGGATCAAACGTATTATTGATTCTAATGTAATCAATTCCATCCATCCGTGGTAAAATATCAGTGTCTTGACTAATGAATGAAAAACTTGTTTTTGGGCATAAACTTACTAATGATGCAGCTTTTTCTTCCAGATCTTGATTCCATGACTTCCAGAAAAAATTTAAAAAATAGTTAATAGAAAATAATGAATCAATTTTTTTTATACCCGTTAAATTTTATAATATGGTGTCGAAATTTTTGAATTACCAATTTGTTCATATTTGATACAGGATCGTGCCTTAAATTCAAATGACTGAAACTTCCTCCCGCTACTCGATTTCGCATTTCATTAGCGATGTTCAAGATTATAATTTTATCTTCTTCTAATAAACGCGATTCATTGCACATTAATTTCGTGAAGTTACACTTTTGAGGGTAGTCCTGTGAAAAGTAATAATGTCGTTAATAACTTTTGTTACTCAGTTTTTGAAGCGTTTGATATTTCACTTTTTTGTTTTATAGAAATCTTTTAGACAAAAAATCAAGGTATGATGTCTCTCTTTCTTTCTTTCTTTCTTTTTTTCATTTTAAAGAAATCTATTGAATGAAAAATCAAGGTAAAGTGTCAAATTGAAACACCGAAAAAAGAACCAAAAGAATTCGTTGTTTTTTTTTTAATTTTTATTTTTAAATAAAAATGAATGAAGTGAGATTTTTTACGATCCTTTTCTTTCCCTTTTTTCTAGTACATTTTGGCGAATGATAGTGAAAATGATATAAAGCTCCTTGGAGACGAAAGCACACCAATGAGCTCTCATTTAGTTTAAAAACTTTTATCTCGCTTTATTAATGGAAATTTTTTTCTCTGGAGATTTATATCACAAGTAAATAATTAATATTCTCTATTGAGGTTATGAAGAAGCTGTTTTGCATGAAAGAACGGTTGGATTTCTATAATAGATGAAGCTATTCTAAGGTATAAGAATACAAAGAGACAATATACATGTTGTTCTTCAGTGGTTGTACTTGTAAATTTATGAATTCGCGTAGGTAAATCGTTAATCATAATTAGAGACTTTTTCTTCGCTTATTTTCAAAGTTTTTTCTTCCTTTATTTCCTTATATTAAAAAAATTATAATTAGGCCTATTTTAAATGCCCTTTTTTGCAAGAAAAAAAAATTCCTTTTCTTCACATATATGAGAAAGGTGGTGTAGTCCCTCCATTAAAATATTATAATTTCTTCCTTGAGTTTATGTACACCTTATGTTGATGTAGCCATTTCAGATATACGTACAATTTTCGGTTTGCATTTTAAAAAAAACACTATACCGTGTGCTTCGTTGAGTCTACCACGAATGAAATCAAAACAATAGAACAAAAATAAGTAGGTACTCACTATAATATCACTGTAAACTTTCGCCCCACAGTGAACAGTCTGCAATAATAATGCTAGTAATTGAAGTGCAAGTGGTATGTGTGTCCCTATAATGATTAATTATTTGATTAAATTTATATCAGGAAAACTTATTAGAAAATGTTTTATTACGTCATGTCATAACAAGTAATAGGTACTGGAAGCAGGTAAAACCCCAGCAAACATAACGGTAACGGTGTATGTTTTTCGAATGTACTAATTACCAATGTAGGTACGTTCTCAGATTATCAACTCGAAAAAATAAAATGATGATGTGCATTTTGCGTGTTGAAATAGTACAGAAAAAATCTATCGATTCAATACCTTTTTCTGTTACGAGCATGAGCAGTCATTACTTATAATCTTAAATTATTCACACTTGATTTAAAATCTTGAATAGATAAATGAATCTACTATTACCTTTACTTCGTAATTTTTCCAGCGGTTCCATTTTATTCCGAAGAAACTGGCGGATAATTCTAAATTTTAACGAAACACCACAACATCAGCTACTTCCATGAAATACGACAAATCGAAAACTGAAAACTTTCGTCACTTTTTTCTGAATGAGAAATTAATCGTACCGCAATGCTCGATTGAGCAGAACGAAAAATATTTGTTTATAAAGTTTTACGAATGCCATAAATCTGCGACATAATAAATAACAACTTGTATCCATTTCATACCCTGAATATGTTCGGTTTTCGGTTCACTTTGGATATAGGTACCTATAAAAAGCAAACGAACTTGAAAAGGACCTTTTCGGGTAAGATGATGAAATCTGCCTTCTCCTCGATTGGGATGAAACTCAACTAAAATGTTTGTTTTGAAGTAAAACTACTCTACAATTTTTTAGATTATTACCACCACTCCACCCGACTCCGAGGAACTTTGGCGAATATGAAGAAAATTTAATATGTTCTATGACTTCTATGCGACGAAGGGGTGGTCTAAAATTATTGAATTATTCACACAGCGCCCATATAGGTTTAAGAATAGGTACGTGAAACTTCTTCTAAAAAATTTCACATATTTTCCAAGGTTTTCCTGGAATTAAAAATTTCAAAAATTCATTTTAAAAAAGGGAGAAACCACGGTAAGATATCAACTTTTTTTTCGGTGCTCAAAAGTGAGTGCATCATGCTCACAAAATAAATAAAAACTTGTAAAAAACTCGTTTTTCGTTATTTAACGGCAATTTTTATTTATTTTTTCAGGAAATAATTTCGGGAAGAGAATTTTCTGCTAAAACTTTTTAATTTCTATTCAAGGCGATTTCATGTAAACAAATTTTTTGGAATTTTTTTTCGAACTTTTGAGTTATTTGAGATAGGTAATTGTTGAAATTTTTCCAGAAAACATAATTCAATTGATTTATTTTTTTCAAAAAATTACCTATTTCAATTTTTTTTTTAAATCGAGGATTTCATTTTTCAAGACAATATTGTGAAAAAATAAATATTTTTCAAACACATGTCTTGAAAGGATTTTCAAATTTTTTCCGCAGAATTTTTAAAATTTTTTTTTTCATCAGATTTTTTGAAGAAAAATATTTTTTAAATTTTAGCACATTTTAGCAGAATTTTTGAATTTTTCTTAGATGATTTTCTGTGAGAAATATATGTATTTTTTATAGATATTTTTTGTAATAAAATTTGAAGGGATTAACTTTTTCAGAAAATTTTATTGCAAAATATTAGGCAAAAAAATGGTATTAGTGCATATATAGGCTTTTTCAATTTTTTAAAGAGAAGTTTCTACTTAAAGAATATAGATAGGTACCTATTTTTTTTAAATACCTATTTTTAAATGATTTGAAAGATTTTTTCAGGGAAATTTTTTCAAAGGAAATTCTTTGGTATAACTTTTTTTTTGTTTTTTCACTATAGTAGGTAAAGTAGAAAAAAATTGAATTTTGAAATTTTTCAAAGGAAAAAAAAAACGTGAGATTTTTTGCAAAAACACATTTTGAAATTTTCGAAACAATTTTAAAAATACATACTTACCTACTTAACTTTTTCCAGTTAATTTCTTTCGAAGTATTTTTTTGATCTAAACAAATTTTAAAGGAAGGTTTCCTTTTTCAAGAAATTGATGTCTTCCACTTAATTTTTTTTTTATAAATCACAACTTATTAACAATTTTTGAAGAAAATTAGATCGATGGTAGAAATTTTTAGTGACATTATGAGCCGTAAATATAAATCCCTTTGTTCTCGCAGGTGAAAAGTAAAATGCGTACAAAAAACCAACAGTACCAACAGTATAAGGAAAATTTTTCAACCCCTGGAAAAGCCCTAAACATACGTGGAATTTTTTCAGACAAACCATAGACACTGTTTTGTGAGACAATTTCAGAAGTTTTGGACCAACGCCTCCCTGCAACAAAAAATAATATTTAATTTTCTTCATGTACGCTCGTGTTTCTCGAGTTGAGGTGGGGGTAATCACGCATAAAAAGAATTGGAGCGAATTTCGTCCATCGGTGTGGGCAGACTTCACCATTTACCTGGAAAGGGCATTTGTACCTCCTACTGTAATTTAGATATAAATGGGATGATAGGTTTTGTTTGTTTATTTACCTACAGGGTGTCCCAGTACAGGTTAGCACCCCTTCACCAGCGATATAGTCAACTCAAACTAAGCACATGTATGCATGTTTGCCGACCCTCTGAATTGAAGGGGCAAAGATATGCTCAGTTGAATTTTTTTTTTTTATTTTCGTTTTTGATTTTCAACCATGCGTCGCTTAGAAACGGTGATAGGTAGAAAGTTGCGCTTCGCGGTGTTGGAAAGCAAATTTTGTGCAGAATTTTTTAAAGGGGTTGATCATTGTTCTAGGTGATCAAGGGGGCCGGTACCGTATTAAATATCTG
>FIZV01046557.1:0-17235 GCA_900050545.1 Trionymus perrisii | reverse complement strand
TTTGAAGTTTTAATTTTGTCAGTTTTCGAGAAAATGACAATTTTCAGAAATTTTAAAAAAATGATGATTTTTGAAAATTCTCTCATTTTTGTGAATTGGAAAATTTTAAAAAGTTCAACTATTTTGAGAAATTTGATAATTTTGCGATGTTTTGAAATTTAGGCAATAATGTTGAAAAAAATTACTTGAATTTTTTTTTAAATACTTAGTAAGTTAGTAGGTACCTAGTTCTTCAAAAAATTGAATTTTCAATCAATTCCATAAAACGGTCCATTCCCCTTTGAAAAAGTGACATAGTAATATATCAACTTTTTGACTACCCTATATTTTTCCTCTCAGATTCGCCACTGGCGTGATACTTATTTTTCGTTCAACAACGCTATGACGAAACTGTAGTAAGATGGGAGGGTACCGCACTTACTCGTTTAACGCTACCTTGCAAGCACCAATGTGCCACGTTGTCCAATTTATCCATTAACATTATTCAAATTCAATTTTTTTTTCAACGAAGAGTCGTGAAATTTTAATTTTCTTTGAAATTTGAGATGAGCCTTTGTTAGGTATTTTAATTCAAGAAAGAAAATTGATAAATTCATCAAAAGTCTGAAAAAAAAGTAAACTGCGAACAACGAACTTTATAGCAAAATTGGATACATTTTTGGGAAGAAGTTTATTGTGGTTTGAACCATTAGGCCCATACGGAGAAGGATAACTTGGGACTTATTAACAGAGTCAATGGTTTCAAAGTCTGGCAAAAAAATGTGATCGATGAGTTTTAATTACAAGGGGGAGGGGGTACTTTTTCGAAAATGAATTCTAATAAAGTTTTACCATTCCACACTCCCTTTGCTCTCAATCTGCCGTTGTAGTTGTTATTTTAATTTTTGTTCGATAAATGTAGATACTTTTAAAGGTCTTAACTATGGAAGGTGTTAATTTTTTGTGTTACAGTGCGCGTTACCACATTGCAAAACTATGAAAAATATATTAAAACACATGGCGAGTTGTCAGGCCGGTAAATCGTGCACAATTGCGCACTGTTCATCTTCCAAACAAATAATCTCGCATTGGAAACATTGCACGCGTTCAGATTGTCCAGTTTGTCTTCCCTTGAAGCAAGTCGAGCGACATAATGGTGGCGGCTTTCAATGATCCCGGTACCAACTCAGCTATGACGCAGAATATTATCGTTTGATAGTCGAAAACTATAATAATATTAATAGAGACATCGGTAAATGTGTCTAATTGACAATAAAATATTAAAAATGACAAAGCTTTCGATTTCAAGAGTTATTTTTCCTTTCAAATATATACACTTATTTATATTTTTTAAATTTATGGCCAGTTTTAATTTATTATGAATTTTTATTTTCAGTAATTTTTAACATAGTCAAAAAAAGTACTTGTAGAAATTAGGGCACTCTAGTAGAAATAGGTATGCTTGTAAACTTTATTCATTGTCCTCTAGCTCTCTGGGTCAGTGGGTCTCACTCATTAAAGATTCAATTTACAGAATAAATTGGAGTCGTGATTTATTGCCAACTCACAATCTCCAGATGGCGATATCTCATATCTTCAACCGAATTCGAGATCCTAATTCCTAAAGCAGTTTTCATACATATTTTTCGCTAGAAAAACGAAACTAAAAATATTAAAAATTTACTTTTGGCGTAGATGATAAATTTCATGAGATGTAAAATTTACATTTACAATCGTAAAACACATTAAAACGAACACACAAAAACTTTTATAGTTTATGAAATGGAAGAAAATTCTTTCAGTACGGTTTGTAAATCGAGATTGATGTAGTCGATACCTTGCTTAGTGTCTATTACTACATTTCGAACCTGAAAAAAAAAAATCGGTCATTATACGTAAAAAAAGTATTTAAAAAACACACCAAAGAAACTAATTAGGCTGCAGAGAACTAACCAATGTAGTGAAAAACGACGTATGATATGGTTTCTCTGAATACCTCTCGTATTGATCCAGACTGTCCAGAAGTTTTAAAGTCAACGAATCGTAATTTTTACGCAATATTTCCAATATCTACGAGAAAACATCGATACAGAATGCACACATTGGATAAATTACAAAATTCGTCATTACATCAGTCTTACCTCATCTTCGGTAGGAGTAGAATATGAATGTTCTCCCATCCATTTTTCTATCTTTGGTGAAAAGTGATTTATTATTGCTCTAAAAAATAGGAAAAATTTGTAAAAATCATCACATTTTAATTGACTACTACAACGTATCTCTTTACCTGACATTTATCAAGCTGCTGATCAATTTGGTTATGCTGTCTTTCAAATCGTCGTCGATAGATGAATACTTAAAAGCTAATGTGTATAAATTTTCGAACACCATATGCATTCTGATAATTTCGTAGTATAATAAATCGTAGCTTCGTGGAGATGCGAGAAACGTGTCGCCGTACGTAATGAATAGGTTGAAGATATTTATAACCTATATAAAAATTTGAAATTAATTACGGTCTAAAAACAAAAACAAAATGCGAAGACATAGAAAAATTAATGACCTGCAAAGCTAAATTGAAAATATTGATTTTTTTAGACAAATGATGTTCATTGGTGAGTAGAAACTTCAAAAGCATGATCAACGCTTCCCATAATTCTTTCCAATTATAATTAATCCTTATAGTACATTTCTTTTGGTAACAAATTAGCCGATGCACGATACCAACACATTGTAAATATAATTCGAGAGGAAGTCTCTTCATCATATGACTCATCATGAATTCAGTTAGCAAGTCTGTAACCAAAAACACTCAAATCATTCGAGTCTGACGTGAATAAATCGCCCATTCGAGCGATTTTAATTTTATCTAACAACCTACCCAACAACGTAGCAGCTAATGGTTGCGACGGTTTCTCTTGACTAACTTGGCGATGCCTCATTGGCATTCGGAAAAGTTGAACTTTATACAATAGATGTAAATCATGCATCAAGGAATTCGCGTACTGGTCTTCGGTAATACACGTTAATATAATAAAACACAGTTTTACGTTATTATTGCTTTCTTCGGATTTCGTATCTTGCATCACAATGGAACTGAAATGAAATAATACCATTACATATGGTTCATCAGTGATCGAGTTAAACAACTAACCAATATTGGAAGACGGTAATTAATAAATTGAGGGGCTCTGAAGTGGACGGTTCAGTAGAGACAACGGGTGTTTCGGTTGACGATGGACTAGTTTCAGCTTTTTCAATCAAGGCAGACTCTACTCCAATATCGTTCTGCGTATGAGCAAGTATTGTAACGAAGTTACGATTCAAATGAACTATTTCGTACAACGCCAAAAGTATGCCAGTGTTGGCTCTAAAAAAAAATAAAATGCCAAGTACGGAATTACGAAACATCCTCAACTTTATGAATTGGATAAATTTGAAAGTAGCAAACGTACCTAATTTGTTGAGAACGAATACTATCGTCTTCGGAAATGAAAATATTACCGACGATACTCGTCAAAGAGGTGAACCATTTTACAGATTGAGGTTCGTGTTGATGGAGTGCAAATTGTTGACAAAAGTTAGCCAATGAATGTGTAATCACCTAAAACATTAAGCGCAAATTATGCAATTTTTGTGGAAAAATATAATCTCAGTGTAAGGTACACACCAAACCATATCCGTTTAACGCTAACTCGTTATCCAATATGGAAAGTTTAACAACGTAGGGATTGGTAGATTCGTACTTCCTATAATTAACCAGTAATGTCAACAACATTATCACATCGTATCCGAATTTTAATCGAGTGTTTGCATTACACAACAGCTAAACATTACAATGCAATGGGTGAATTATTTTTCTCGTATGCTTAAACCCAAATTAATCGTAGTTACTCGTAGAATACCTTCATTAAAGTTTCCAATATACTATCCATCATTAAATACTCGAGAAGAGTATTTTGACTAACGTTATCAGTACCGGTGACTATGATCAACAATAGTTTTAGGCAAATTGACTTCAAACTGTTAGGCCAATCTCCTGCAACGAAATTCATAAATAATGAATCTGTTTAAAGTCTAAATAATACGAGCTATGTTATACCTACCGACGAGAAAATCGTTGCAATGATTTAAAAGCTGATGCATACGTTTCTCAGCGATGTCAAATCCCATCAGAATATTTATAATATCAAAACCGCAGTCTCCATAACTTTTTTTATACATGCTGGAAGTCAACGCTGATAACGTCTGTTGAACCAAATAATTGAGTTAGTTGAAGAAAAAAAAGACGAGTGGAGTGGTTTCGATAATGGTGAAATTTGAGAAACCTGTAAAGCGTATAGTATTCTGATATGATGCTCATGACTCAACGTTTTTATACATTCAGCGAAAAATCTGTTGATATGTGGCTTCAGTTGTAAAATCTGTTCGCCATTTAGTTTCTGTACTTCAGCTTCAAGGTGGGTAATCTGAATACATACAAAATAATATAATATTCATATGGTAAGAAGCCTGAAATCGCGCCGTCAGTAAGCTTACATTTGGTTTGAGAAGGAATAACTCGTCCCAAAAATTCGGATTATCTTGTAAAACATCTTCACCCTAAAACGTACGAAAATCCGTATAAAAGTCAAGTTAAGATCGAGATAATGAAAATTATATACGTAACTTGAAATATCTTACTTGAAAGAATCGTTCGTAAATTTGGACAACCTTCTCTTTTAATACCCTTTTTGAACCGCTATCACTTTTCTTTCGGAGAGCCATCGCCATTATTTATTTATCTTTTTTCAAATCCATGAATTATTCGAAAAAATTAATCTAAAATTTTGAAAAATGTTGATAAAAATATGAAGTTATGGTTAAAAATCTGTAAATTTGATAAAATATAAGTTCGATTTTGACGGTCGATCTTGATAATCGATAGTATGCATGATAGTATGATAGAAAAAAATCGATTTTTTGATAGACTGAACTGAAGATGTAAAATTTTTCCAGCAGGTTCGCTCTTCGCTTTGAAATTGAAACGAATATAAATTTAGTACAAATTTTCAACTCAAGGAGCGCTGTAAAATGTTTTTTTTATCAGTTCAATTTTTTCAATTTTTTAATTAATTTGAAATTTGATTTGAAATATATTTTTAAAGTTCAACTTTTCAAAAGTTCTAAGAATTTTGAAGTGAAAATGCTTACGCAGGTTTGTTCAGTGTTAAATTTATGTATTTAATTACCTTCATTTACTCTAGTGTGTTATTAAATAGCCACTTACATAAAATTGTTTGAACTTTCCAATACCTGAGTCTGGAGTTTTGAATCAGAAATCTGAATGAATACCTTCTTTGTACCGGGAAAGTTGAAACTATTTCAGTATTTAGTATGATTAAATAAAAAATAATTGAACATTTGATTCAATTTTTTAGAAGTACATCTACATAGCCTTGAAAAGCGAAGGAAATAAAACATACAAATGTATCAATCAAGGTTACTGCATAGGTATTACGTACATACTACATACGTCGCCCATTCTTCGAAATTCAGAATGTTCATCTCAAATCTTCAAGACATCACTTCTCATCCTCGGCGATTCTATGGCAGTTGTCATCCCAGAAACAGTAAGTTCTCTTATCATACATGAAAGCACATTGTTACCCTCGCACAAACTATAATTTGAACGGTCTTTCGTTTTTGCAGATAACGTCATAATTACGAGTATAACAAAATTATTGAAACGTAGCGGTGTAAGCCAGAACAGAAGATTTTTCTCTAACCGGTGTTCGATGATATTCTTCATTTTGATCTTTGGAAGAAGAAAAATTTGTAAGATTTCTTATTATTTGATGTTTGTTTCAATTAAATTATACTCAGTTGTGCTAATTTCATATTGTTTCATCTTCTAGTCACACAAATGAAAATAAACTGAATGAAATATGTCAGACATGAATCAAATCATCGAATACAAGGTCCAAACCTTGTTTAACCAAAACCTGGAAAATATACTTGATGTCTATTTTTCTCAGAGTAGAAAATCAAAACTATGTAAGTAAAAGTACCAATTTTGGAAAAATAAAATCGGAAGAAATGTAAAAAGTAAATAATTGAAAGATACTTTAGGAGATGTATTACCTGAGTTGTAGAATACTTTACATCTAAAACGATTTATTTACTGGTTTGCTTTTTTACGAGTTAATTTTGTTTTCTTAATTGCATAGGGATTTTTTGTCGTTAAGGGCATTTTCTGCCATAAAACTGATTATGTGTCCGAAAATTCACTCTTGTTCATTACATAGGACCCGCAAAGTTGGCTAAATTCAACTTGTTCATCAATCATAACGCATTTTAACAAAATTTCACTACATGATAAGCAAAATTAAATCCTAATTATGTTTTGCCTACAGTATTTTACATTATGTATTTTCATCTCACGTTAACTGATTTTAATAGTATCTTGAACTTGAAACCAAATCATGTATTTTTTCAAAGATTTTTTCATTTCTTAATGATAAATGCAGAAGAAGTTGCTTCTACTTCAATGCAATAATTGGAATCTTCAATATGTGTACGTAGGAATAAGGAGTAAATCCTTCTTTGCTGCATTTAAAAAATGAAACATCATTGTTTAAATAATTGTTTTTCACGAATAAAATAACTCGTCCATTCGTCAAAATAATTCAAATTCACTTTCTATTTTAGAAATCTTGAAATACATGTTTTGCTTTCGATGATCTAAAAATAAAATTGTAATTACCTGCGTATAAAAATGAACTTGAAAATTCACCCTTAATGAAAGGTATAATTATTAATTGAGAAATGTATTTATTCGTCTAGCAAAGGACAAAAGTTTTCCAATCTATATTTAGTTACTGAAGCAGTCTTTTTACGACAGTTTTTTCGTAAAATATCTCATACCATACCTAGGTATTGCTCGAATAAGTTGTTTCTTTCGGTTGCTTGATTTAGTTATCGATAGTAGGACGTTTTTCTCTCGTATTTTTGCTTGTGTTTAATAATGGCAATTCCTTTCGAAGGAAAACATTTCAAATTGGTTCGAGATGAAGATTTATACGATGTGTTGCATTATCTCGAATATTTCATACCGGAATCTTTGAAAGTAAACTCAACTCACAAAAATTTGTGTTTGGCACCGTTTTATTAGATTACATTTGATATGAATTAAAATAATATAATGAATAGGAACGAAGCATTTAAAAAAAAATTATTTTTGGGTTATTGTTTACCTAGGTTGATTTTTATGTTTTTTTTTTTTTTTTTTTCAGTTTCATCAAACGCTGAAAACGTATTTGGAAGATCATGTATGGAATTTTCATTTTTATGTATCTAAAAATTGGCCTCGTGATCCAATATGTTTACATTTTCCTGGCATCACTCGATATGTTCGTAAAATTATCATTATCGCCTAAAATTTTTGATATTGCTTCAGCAGTAGTGATAAATTAATTTCGATACTTATTTATTACGCAGAATAATGGAGAAATTTTCTGCAGTATGGGTTTGTTTTGCCCTACAAATCGAACAGATTGCCTGTATTTGCTACTTGATGAAAATATTTTGATAGACTGGACCAAACCGTTGTACATTCATTATATTCATTCCTTTATCATGGATCATATCGAATACATCTACCGTAGTATAGGAACGGTTGAGCAAAAATGTTACGGTGATTTTTACATTCATTATTCGCCCAATGATTTATCCTTAAAACCTCCAAGGTAGGTCGTACGTTGAGATTTTTACCATTTGCTTTGAATAGTTTGAAGTATCTAGCTCGTATTTATTGTTGAAGGATATAAACATTTCCTATTGGCACGTATCTCTCGTTATCAAATAATTAAACTAAGTTAAAATCATGCATCGAAATCTATGCACTCGATTAAACTTTATTATCGATCGATAATTTATTCAAGACGATAACGAGATACATTGATGCATTCGTAAAATTACAAAATTCTTCGATTATGCATTGTTTGCAGAATTCGTAACTTATTTTCATAAAGAAATTGAACTAGTGATTTCTTTCAGGTTCAATGAAGGTGAAGCTCGTTTCAAAATTTTGGAGAAAAAAGATGCTGCAATTATTCACGAGCTTTATCCAGCCAAAGACATAGAAAGTTTGAATTTATTTGAAAATTTACTGGAAAGGTTACCTTCGTACGGAATCTTTATTAATGACGAATTGGTAGCATGGATGATTCAGTCTTATTACGGAGCGATGATCTCAATGCATACGAAGTCTCGTTTTCGTTTACTCGGTTTTGGTTCTTATATCGCGAAATATTTGAGCAAATTGGTCGCAGGTCGTGGTTATGCTCCATATGTTTTAGTTCGATCAAATAATAAGATTTCTCGTAACTTGTACGAACATTTAGGTTTTACAAAATTGTATACTAATGTTAGAGGTTTACTGAAACCCAACTCGTTCAGTTAGTGCTAATTTGGATTTGATTTTCAAATTGCAAAGTTGATCTAACTATCACAACATACAGTTTATTATTATTATTGAAATTGAAAATCATTTATGTGACTATGACGAAGTTTTCTCGTGACTAATAGACATAAGAACGTATTAATTTTTGATGTTTTATGATAATGATGAAATCAATAATGATTGTAAAAAAAGTTCACACACCATCGCACCGTGCTTTGATTAGTGAAAAATATGATAATCAAAAATTTTTGAAATTCGGTTCTCATCTCATCTCATTTCGTTCATTTATTTTAATTACTATTTGCATCAAAGAAATTGAACGAGCTGACTTAAATTACTCGCGTTCATTATTGAATTTTGTGCTTACCTATTTTATAATTTTTCCATTTTATGAGGATACTATGTTGTATTTGGTTTTGTAGCATCGTCCAAAGATAATAATAACTTGTACAAGGTTCCTGCTTTTCAAGAAACTGACTACAGAATCTAGAAAAACGTACTATGTAATATGTATCTACCTACGAAGTAAAAAATAATTGTATCTTTGTACTGTACATTTTGTGATATTGTAAAATAAACAATTTTGTTTTACTCTGATTAACTTTAAATGTGAAATATTCAGTAATTCGAAATAGGCCTATAAGCAGAAGTGCATCCTTCCAAGTCTCGTCGTACATCATAAATAGGTATTCACACCGGAAAAAATTGACGTTTCTGGTTGCATTGATATTATACAAGGGAACGCTGTTGGTGATTGTAAGTATACTCATAGGGTTACTTTTTAAAAATAAGACAAATTAGGCGAATCATAAGACATTGTTTGAAGATTGATTTCTGTCGACAAGGCGCCTACTGGAGTACCATTGAAGTGATAGTATGCAATGGAAACGACAATTTTCCCAACTTACACGGATCAGTAATCGTTTCATCTTCAAAGGAAGGTGATTCATTTTTAAAAGCCTTCATTCGGCGAAATTTTATAAGCCAAAAATGAACCCGAAGGTAGGTAATCCATGGACCGTTCCATAGGCTCATGAAAAGGTGATATTAGGCGATCGAAAGGTTGTCCAAGGATGATATTTTGTAAGATGAAGCTTTAATATACAAGAATCATGTAGAGTAATCGAAGTAATGATTATTTTGAAGAAATTTCTCGTTATAATCCATCTAATGAAATTTTGATAAGAAATTGGCTAAGAATAGCGTCTATTGATCGATGTGAAAAAATACATTTGGGCGCAATATTATACCTTTCGGTATTATAAAATCGATTCTATGAGATGTTTTATATACGAATCAATCATCATAGTAAAGAAATATGCGTTGAAAAGGGTAATTTTGCCACTTTCCGTGAAGCAATCGTGTTCCATTTTCGGTAAAATTAAGCTTATACGAGATATCGGAAATGTTTGGATTATCATAAATGGTAGTAATACATTGTACTGCATCCAAAGAAGCATACATTTCAATCATATAAGTCTGTTTAATCGAGTTTTCAGCAAATATCCTGCAAAGAGTACAAATTTCGGCCATTTTATCAGTAGAGTTGATATGGAAATTGGTGACATGTTACACAAAATTTATTATTGAGATATGGGTATTTGGTATTTTTTTCTTTATTGGGGTATGAATTTTCGATTTATTTATTTATTTTTGAGAAAATTCAAAATTCCGTTTAATTGTCGAATTTAATACGAAATTAGTGAAAATATGATTCGACTAGTACAATCGAGATTGAATTATAAATTTTTTTTTCGCTGATGCTCTCTGGTGGAAGAAAATCGCCAACGATCAAATTTAGGTAGGTAATTAAAAAATTGAGAAAACAAATCATTTACTCGACAATTTCAAGTTTTACTACTAATTATGATCGTAAAATTAACAATTAAATCGAATAAAGTATAGAAATTTTAAATTCAGCGTTAAAATGAAAAGAAAAAGTGGAATATAAGAAAATTAAAAATAGGATGCTGAAAATCACTTCCACAGATGAATGTTTATAAAATAGTTCATTTTTGTCGTGTAGATGGCGAAAAAGTTCGAAAATCCGATTCTGGAATTATTTTTCTATGCGGTAAACTAGGCCTTGTTCAGTAACATCAGAAAAAGTCCACTGTATAAGTATAAACAATTATAGTTAGGTTAGGTGCGAGGTTTTCCGTTTTATTTATTTTGTTAAAGTAACTTATTAAGAAATTATCGTTGTTTGCATTTTAAATTGAGAATTTTAATCATTTGATACAAATATTTTTATTATGTTTTTTAATGTGAACAAAAAATGTGATTTGGTATATACAAAATGTTTTGTGATAAAAGTGTACAGTTCGATGCCCGTTTCGTCCAAGTATAATGGAAGAAAGTCGGGTTTTAGTACAGAATTCCGTAGTTTATAGTTTTTAAAAATTTTTTAATTTCCGATGTAAATTTTACTCAAATTATGATCACTGTGGAGAAATATGTAAAAAAATCCAAATTTTCGTCGAAAACGAAGTCATAATCGTTTCATCGCGTATATTATCAAGGTAAGTTGGCGCTATTTATAATAAATTAATTATTTAAGGTATAATAGGCCTATTTCATCGAAACGATTAAATAATTCATTTTCACACGTTTTTAATAACAAATTAATCGTTCGTTCCCGACTTTTTCCCATTTTAAAGTCAAAACCCAAATTTACGATTCCAAGCGCATATCCTAACTCACCAGTTCTACATCACTTCGGTGAAAATCCTATTTTCATATCTAATAAAGTATTACGCTTATATTTATTTTTTTGGGTGTAGTATCTGAAAATGAAGCGAAAAAAATTGTTATTTCGTAAAAAAAATCAACTTTTTACTTCACTTTTACCATTATTTCGCGTATTTTGATAATAATCTGGAATACCCGAGTCCCCGTTTCATGTGTACTATTTGTTGTTATACGGTAGTATTGAAAAATCTGTCAACGATTTTAATCGATTTCTAAAATTTTTACGTGAAATATTTATTTTAATTTTCAAAATAACTTTTTTCATTAACCGAATTAATATGCGGTGTTTCGAGATGTGTTTTTGTTTTCACTTCTGTCGCGTTTCTAAAATTTGACCCGTTTTTATTAATTTTCAGTTTTAGGGTATCTTAGAATGATTTCAAAATGTTTTATTTTATAAATAATAACGCTGGTGCAAAAAGTAATTTTTTTTGTTTTTTCATTCGTTAATAAAATGATTAAATGGTTAAATTTTCCGGCGTAATGTTGTGGTGGATTTTTTGCTTTATTTGAAAAAGTGTAATTTTTGCATAATTCATTCTTGAGTCTATCTCGGTGTATTAAAATGCTTATTTCGGTGTAGGTTTAGTAATTTATTTTTTATTTCTCTGATTCTGTAATCCCAGTACGATACCTGAACTGAACGATGCAGGATTAAATAAAGCTATAATTCATATCGACGTCTACTGATAATACATAAATGCGACAATTTTCTTCAGTTTTTATTACAATACCTCTTCTCGAATAAATAAAATTGTATTTTAATTAAACGATGTATTTTTACAGACAGATCCGATTTTTCGAGATGGATGAAATGTTTGACTTGGAAAACGATTTACCTGATGAATTGATGGCATCATCATCATGGACAACGAATACGGATAGTAATAATATACATACCAATGAAACTCCTGGTACAGGGCCAGGACCCGGATCCGGTCCGGGGCCTGGGGGACCACTAATTGGCGCACAGGATACAAATTCAAATGCTGTTATGCACCGACACGTATCTCATCCCTTAATGCATCAAGTAAGTACATAATAGTCCAATTTTACAAGTTGCTTAAATTTTGATTTTTTTTCGAGCGATGGATTTGCGATGCTGTGTCAAAACCAATTTTTTTCTCACGATTCTTGGGTTTGTGATCTTGAAGTAAAAATTTTTTTCCTGTAAAATAATCAGTTTTTGTTTCTTACATATTTTTGACAAACTAAAAGTAGAATGTAATTCTTGTAAAAATCTAAGGCTGTACAATTATGCAGTGATATTGTACCAAAAATTGGCTGGTGTATCAAACACATCTATGTAGCATCGATACAGTCGTACGAGCCATTTCATTGATTTTTTTGAACCGGTTTATTTTTTACAAATTTTTTAATTGGCTAATAATGTGAATTTCGATACAATTTTCAGCGTCGATTACTTTCCAAAACGATGGAAAATTATGGGACAATATTCGGTCGAACGTGTCCATTTTCATCAATGCTATGAATATTTCCATCAGTGGTTCCCATTTTACACATTGTAACTTAGTTTTATTTCGCTGTCTAAGCGTTCCGATCACTGACGGAACTACCCTAAACCACTTTTAAGGGTGACTCATTTTTGCGTGTACCTGGATGAACATGAATATCAGATACACCTTCATATTCATATGCCTGCCAATTTGAACTTCGATTTTATCAAATGAAAAAATTACACGAATGTAAATTTTTCTTAAAGAAGCTACTTGATTTAATTTTGAATCAATCTTTATTTTTTTTCTCTCTGTTGAAAAAAATTATGAAAACGTGATATTTTCAACTTTATTCCGAACAAAAATGTCATGACTTTGTTTCTTTCAACTTGAAAATTAAAAAAAAAAAAAAAAACTAGAAAAAAAGTGGAAATTAAATTTCATCAGAAGAATACCAATATTTCTTTCCCTTTTTTTTATTTCACATTCTCTTGCTTTCTATATGACTGTATATTAAATTATTAGTTACCTTTTACAAATTGCACCGACAATTGAATATAAGAGCGCAATCGTGTTTTTGTTTTTTGTTTTTTTGCAACGAAGGCAAGTGCGCAACCGGCAACCGGCGCGTCCTCCCACACGTGGTCCCACAGCCAGCTCCCCATATGTTGTCTACAAATCACTCCCAATGTGTCTAGGGCTTATCTATATTCTCAGGATTCAGCTGGTCTTGTTACTTTAATGTTACTTTAACGCTTTGAGTTTGTTTAGCTCTGGAGCGAAAATTTGATACCCCTCTCTCGCAGTAGCCAAAATTGTAATTAATGAAAGGGTGTAGATTTTTCTCAATTTTGTGTTTTAATTTTTTTGTTTTCTAGTATTTTTGGAATTTTTTTATTGGAGAAATGAATGTCCTATTTATAGCAAACAACAAAAGTAAAAAGAAGAGTATGAAGGGAATAAATAAATGAAGGGACTAGTTATGAGTGTACTATACTGGTAGCTTTATTTTCGGTCTCCATTGATATAATGTTAAATCATCATTGATTGAGAGTGGAGCGGAAGGGATGGTGGAGAATATACTCCTGTTTCCACGCTCTATGTGATAATCCCTGATCCGTGATCGAGCGTGGCCTTTGCGAGAATATTTGGGTTATCGGTGGTCGTGTTTGTTAGAGGTGGTAGAAAAGGTGCGCCATTGTTGCTAATCTGATTACGTTTGCGTATCTGTTTCAGGCCAAAGGATTAGTGCAGAGCCAGTTGTTGGCGCCTGGCGGCGGTATGATTAATAAGAAAACCGCTTCTGGTAATAACGACGCTGTCGTAAATTTTGGTAGTATTCCAAACGTTTCGTTACCTAACCAAGGATTACCGATCTCAATGAGCGGAATGTCAAACAATACTTTACCTATCACTAGCACAGTTATGACTAATAATGTTCTCAATCAGTCTGGTAAGTTGATCTTGGAAGAAATCGTGTTAGGGCATCGTAGTCGCTAAATCTTTGCTGGAGACTCGGTGACTCGGATGGCCAGTTCTGGCATCTATTTTCTGCAAATAGATTTCAAAAACGAGCGATGATTTGGAAACGATTCCGATACCTCGATCTAGGTTATTTTTCAGTCAGTTTGTTGGATTTTTCTTAACGACTCTTTTTTTTTTTTTTTTTTTGCGCAGCAATGCACGGTCATCACGGTGTAACGTCGAATTTACCAAACGAGTCGATAATGACGGCTCAGGCCGTGGCAGCGATGCGACAGCAGCAACACAATAGTCATTTAGTTCAACCGGGCGGCCAAGCATCGCACGTATTAGGGCATCCAGTGAATGTGGGCCAAAATCAAGGATCTCGTTTGCAAGTAAGTTACTCGGATGGCTACTGCTCGATTTACTCGATTGTTTTGACTATGTCTTGTAACCGTTAACGCTTTTCAGAGTGTGCCCGGCTTAGCTAATGTAAATAGCATGAGCCAAACGACGAGTCTGCTAGCGAATGGCGGCACAAGCGGCGGTAACGTTGGCTATTCGTACCAGTCGAACGCGCAGAGTACCTTAAACACATCTCAAGTTGTACTTCAACAACGCAATATGGCTGCTTTACAAGTATCCAGATTTTCAACAGCAACCACCACTGTCGCCGGCAACTTAAGTGAGTACAGGCGTACGCTGCCGATGAAGTGACAGCCGCGTTGGTTTCTCTAATTCGCCATTTTTTTCTTCGTATTCGTAGGAAATATCAACATAGTTGGCGAAAACGGACCGCTAAGCGGTGCTACGCAAGTACAACAGGCGCCATCGCCGCAGCTTCAGTCGATGTCGTTACCGACGGTGGCGACAGCGCCGGCACAAACCAACCAATCCGTTCTTCCTTCGGTACCATCTCAACAAGCGGCCGCCATGCCGTCCTCCAACGTTTTACCTCCTCAGTCTTCTGTCCAGAGGCCGGCCACAGCGCCCGATCCCGAGAAGAGAAGGCTGATACAGCAGCAGCTGGTGCTACTCTTGCACGCTCACCAATGCCAAAAAAGAGAAAGTCAAGCTAGCGAAGAGGGAAAAACGGTCAGTATCTTACCGAAATATTCGATGCTTTTTTGTATCGAAAAAATGGAAAACTATTTTTGCTAGAGTAGTAATTCGGTATAATTATGATCTAATAATTTCGACCTACTGGGTAATTGTCGATCGCTTATTTTCCTTCTCGCTCGTTCGTCAAAATAAATATGAAATGTCACATGATAATATTGTCCAAACTTTAGACTTGGTTTAGCTCGTTCGAATATTTCAAATCGGTTAATCTTTCGACGAAATTGGCAATTATTTGTAGGAAAAGTTGGGCAGAAGTGCTCTCGATTCGCGCACTTCTTTTCTCAAGGTCGCGTAACGAACGTTAACCAATCGTTTTCTCATTCGTGTAAATGAGTCCACCCGAATTGCTGACGTTTTCATTCTTTATTTGCAATTTTACGGCTCGCAGAAATTATGTGATTTTTAGTTACTTGATTAGCACCCTCCACAGTGAGCGATGGAAATGGCAATGGATGTGTTAGCGGGAGGGGGGTTGCTGATCAAGTGGATGGGTAAATTTTAGATAGTTTTTTCGAGGTTTTTATTTGTTTTTTCAAAAATTCCAAACTATTTCATAGGATTCCCATCTACATTCCGGAAAACACTTTCCCAAATGTAAATTTTGTCGAACGACCGTTTTCTCAAAAAAAAAATTCTCGGATGAACTCCTTCCGAAGACTACTTTCTGGAATTTATTACCTAAACGTCGAATGTGATACTTTCACGAAGACGAGCTTTAATTTCCATGGTTCACAAATTTTGTTACCGAAAATACCCTTGGATGCTCTCAATTTAATGCCTGAACGAAGGCAATCAAAAAACACACCCGAAGAGCTCGAAAAAGAGATCTTTCAGCGAATCGTTCATCTTTGGAGAACTTGCAGAAATACCAGGTAGACAAAGAAAAACATTACTCGCAGAGCAATTCCCCATGTACATGTTTTTTCCATTTTGGTCAAAGCACCTACCACAAAAACAAGAAGCATTGATCTACTATCAAAAGATTTTTTCACATACTGCTCCATCGCTTATGTTCCCTTTGCGGATGTACAGCGAATATTCTAGATGTTAAGAGACGACAAAGATGCCCCGGAGGAAATTTTTTCAATTTTTGACTATTTCGAGCAACATTATTTTGTTGGCATTCTAAGCCTTCTTGACTCGGCAGTTTTGCTCGTTTTTGACGATTGTTGCAATTGTTGCGGTGATGGAAAATATTTGACATTTTTTTTGCTTTTCCTGTTCCCTGCCCCTTCATAGAACTTGAAACTGATCTTAGGTAATTGACGATGTGTTGCGTTTGGTAATAAAAAAATCCACAAATTGTGCTGAACTTTATGAAAATTCTGAAAATGATACGATGTTTTAAAACATTCGTGATATTTTTTGGGCCATATTTTAGCGTTCGTAGTAGTACCTTTTTAATTGAGATTTTTTACGAATTTTTGTGATCTGTGCAACTTGTCTCCTTTCATTAAAAGAGTAAAAATGTTGTTTGAACCTTCTACCCCCGCTCCCTCCTTCCTTTGTATCTAACGGAAATGTTTAAAATTTTAGTAATATCATTATGAAATATATATTCAGAATTTTTTTTAAATTTCCACACGAATGTAATTTTTATAACAACATTCGATGAAATTAATTTTTAAAACCGTCTCGAGAAAGTCGAGCTTCTAAGCATGTAGTATTTCAAAAAGGTGAAAAAATGCACGTTTGTTATTTTTGTTGTAATTTTAACATGGTTACTTCGAGCAGCTGAAAAATAACTATCTCAAATTTCAATTTATTTTGTTCGTTCGTACCTAGAATCAGAACTTTTCTGCTGGCAATTGTTGATTGGACGAAATGTTGCGATTAAAATAAAATTTAATTATTTTGAAAATTTTGGCATAAGACAAAAAAATGCAAAGTGGGAAGTAATAATCGATTTAAAAAAAATTGAACTCGTATATTTTTGAATAAAAATTTTTTGCACTTTATTTAGATTTTAAAAAAAAAAAAAAAAAAAATGAACCTGAAGAAAAAATTGTAACAAGACAG
>FIZV01046539.1:0-13665 GCA_900050545.1 Trionymus perrisii | reverse complement strand
TGACCTTGCGACCTATCAAAATGGGTTAACATTTCGCGAGAAATTCAAATATTTCGACGAAAATATTTTCTGAGTATTTTTGAAGAATTTTGGGCCCAAATTTGGGTACAGATTTTTGAGATTTTGGAAAAATTTTGCCAATTGGACTGTAGACTACATAAAAATTTCCCATTTGAAAATGCCAAAATTCATTATGAATTATTTTCACAAAAAATGAAAAAATACATAATGAATCTACAAAAATTCGAAATTTATGAAAAACATTAATGAGGCACGTCTCATTGAGAAATATGTAATTATTGAAAACAATAATCCATTACATACAAAATCACACAAAATTGTTCTATTGTTCAAAATAAGTACACAGGTATGTATAAGAGGTAAAAAGAAAAAGATCACAAAAAGCTATCGTCGTGCAAAATGATGCCATGTATGGTAATGATATGCCTTTTCAAATTGCCTTTGATTTTACACTTGTACGAACAATGAGGGCAAGAAAACTTGGGTTCGACTCCACACTCGAAACGCAAATGTCTTCGTAAAACGCTCGTACAACTATAAGTTCTAAGACACCGATCACACGTCACACCGGACTCCTTCACGTACTTGGCCAACGATTTGGGAACACAAATTGCTTGTTCAACTTGAAAACTGCTACTACGAGTAGTGATTTGGCGAGAATCTAGAAAAATTCAAATTTCACGAAATATTTTAGCGAAAAATGCATTCGTCATTTTGCTACGTAATTTCAAACAAGCATACCATGGAAAGAAGAAAACCATAAAGACCATTTTATTTTTATAATAAAGACAAAAAATTATCACAATGTAAAATTACTACAACGTAATTTATTATGACGAGACAAAAACAAAACTTACAACAGAAGGTCATAAAATCATGCCATGTTTAGCCAAAACGTGTCTTCTCAAATTTTCTTTCTGTTTACTTTTATGCGAACAGAGAGGACAAGGAAACTGCGGTTCGACGCCACATTCGTAACGTAAATGCCTTTGTAAAGTACCTGTACTATGATAAGTTCTCAGACATCGACTACATTTCACATTAGGCGCGTCTTCATTTTTGGCACTCAATTTACGGGTACTTTGTTTAGCTGCCGGACTCCCCCTCATATGAGTTAGTTCACGTGAATCTAGAAACATTTCAAACCTATGAAATATTTTGAGGAAAATGATCCTACAGCGTAATATAAGGCATTTTTTCAAACGTTCAAACCAGTACATTATACTCAAAACTTTTTATTGTTGTTGAAGAAACATTCTCTTAAAAAACGATACAAATTCCTTTACATAAATCGGCCATGTATTAAAAAAACATGTCTTTTTAAATTGTGTTTCAATTTGGTCTTATGCTGACAATGAGGGCAAGAAAATAAATTTTCTTTTTGTTGAGAACTGCCACCAAGAGTATTTTCTTTGTATGAATCTAAAAAAAAAAAATCAAATTCATAAAACATCAGTTCAAAGTAGTGTAGTCATTAAAACTCATCAAATGCCTTTGAGAATGCATTTTATTATTGTCGCAATAAATTAACCTATATAATAGACAGCCCACCCAAATGAAAAAATTCTCGCACTGCTTTTAGTCAATCTTCAAAAAAAAAATGAAGTTGTACAGTTTTGCAAGAGAGGGTGTCGTAAAGAACGCATGCGCAGTTCACGATACGTCTGCTTCTTTCCCCATTCCATCCTAAAAAAGTTGCTATATACATCAGCGCCATCTCTGATATAGCTCCGTACGTACACGAAACACGAGTTCTTTTTCAACAAAATTAGCGAGGCTTTTTCATCCACGGGAGAGGGCTGTCTATTACAATAGGTTAATCTATGTTGTCACATTAAAGATCAATTATCATTTGAAAATAAAGTTCACAAGTAAGAGGCCCCCATGTACCGCAATCATATATGTATATTTAAAAAAAAATTCTTTCATTTGAGTATATTTATGTGTGTAATTGTAACAAAAATTGTTTATCTATAATTGGTGTAAAAAATGAAAAAATAATAATATCACGTTAAACAAAACTGGCACAAAATATACCTAAGGAATGTGAGCTAAGGAATCATAAAATAGCACGTGTCAAGTGACTATCATGTTTCCTAATAATATGATTTTGCAAATTATACTTGCGTTTACACTTATACGAGCAATGAGGACATACAAACTGAGGTTCGACTCCACATTCGACACGTAAATGATACTTCAACGATTTTATGCTGCTATAAATCTTCTGACAACGATCACACGTCACACCAGGTATATCTTTATTTTTGATAAAGTATTTACGATTGCTTCTTTTAATTAGGCAATAACCGCTAGTTGTAGTCAACGAATCTGGAAAAATAAAAAATACATAACATGTTAGAAAAAATTGATGGAATATGCATCACATTAAAAACAGACAATGTTAATTTTTATTTTGAAGCGACAAACAAAGAAAACTAACCAAAAATCCAATTAAATAACGAAATAATATCTCACGTAAACCGGCCATGTCTGCCAAAAATATGCTTCTTCAAATTATACTTCCGATTGCTGTGATATGAACAATGAGGACAAGGAAACCGAGGTTGGACGCCACACTCGTAACGTAAATGTTTTGCTAAATTACTCCTGTTAGTGTAAGTTCTATTGCACCGAGAACACGTCAGATCAGATCCAAACGTGATTCTTCCACCGATACTGAACGAATCTAAAAAAAATTCAAATCCTTGAAACATCAAAATGAAAACAGTACTTACTTGCATAGTTTTAGTAACGTACTCAATCATGCATACTAGCAAAAATAAAAAACAAATTTATTTTTGTAATAAGCAGAACAATGAATATCTCATTACAAAGTCGCAACATAATTCAATAATACAGAACGTGAAGTAGGATTTCACATAATCACATAAACAGGCCATGTTTCATCAGAACATGTCTTTTCAAATCATTTTTCCGTTTACTCCTATGAGGACAATGAGGACAAGAGAACTGAGGTTCGACGCCACACTCGTAACGTAAATGCTTTCCTAAATTACTCTTAGTGGTATAAGTTTTAAGACATCGAGAACATGTCAACCCAGGCACCAATCTACTTCTTCCAATGAAACTGTATGGATCTAGAAAAATTCAAAATCCTTGAAATTAAAGCGAAACAAGACCACGATAATAGAGCAAATCCCATTTTGGGTAAGCAAAAGGATGGTTGATTTGAAAATATTCCTTTCAGTGCATTGATAATGATAATGTAGATTTTGAATGCAATACATTATGGTTGAATTGTGGAAAGAAATGAATGAAGCAATTTTTGAGGAAACTTCATGTTCTTCCATGTTAATTTAATTTGATTTTTTTTTTTTTTTTTGATTCAGGAAACCACTGAATAGTTGTGAAGATCTGAAGATAAGAGGGAAGGTGGTCCTGACGAATCCACATGCGAGACAACTCAAGCGGGAGGAAAATTGGGTGCTTTGTGAATCATACTAAAATAATTATAAGTGCAAAACAACGGTGATGTCACATCAAGTCCATATCTAAAAAACTTCCTTCGATGTCAGGTTTGGAAACTTTTTAGTGGTTAATCTAGACACCAAAAGGAAAATTTCTATATCAAAAAATCTTGTCTGCCGCAAAATGCGATCCATTTCCCCATTTTACTGGCACAATGTCGTAAAAAAAACGACACAGTATTTGTTTAGTTTTAGTAACACACAAATATGCACATAGCACTTCATTAAAAACTATTTATTTTAGCACCAAAAACATCTTATTATAAAATCAAAACATAATCCGATAGTAGACAAAAGAACATGAAAAACTATCCATGATTTTAATTGCACACAAAAAAGCATCGAAAAATAGGACTTCATACAACCGTGCCATGTCTTGTTAGGAGATGCTTTTTCAAATCATTTTTCCTTTTACTCCTATGAGAACAATAAGGACAAGGAAACTGTGGTTCAACGCCACACTCGTAACGTAAATGAGATTTTAAACTAAACATATAATTGAAACTTCTCAAACATCGAGCACATGTCAAACCAGGTAGCCCTTTATACTTGGTAGACGATTTACCAGTAGCTTGTTCAACTTGAGAACAGCTGATTCGGCGAGAATCTAGAAAAATCAAAAATTCACAAATTCAGCAAAAACAAATTGCATTTGTCATATTAGCAGGAAAGGCATTCAAGCATGCACACCGCAAAAAATGAACTAAAAAGAAGATTTTTGTTAGTGGAAAATGTCACAAGTATTCAGTTTTCAAATAAAAGAACAAGAAAAAATAGAATTTCACATAACCACGCAATGCAACATCAAAAATTATGTGGCTCATCGAGTTGACATTAGGCTAATTTCCACTCGAGTGGCTACTTTTCGAATCAATGTTTGACCAACTGTAGCTATTTTAGTGTTGATTTCATTAATCAGGTCATACCTGATTTCCTCTCAAATTTGACAGATGATTTAGAGTGGCTTGTCCATCAGAGAACTACTACTTTGTCGAAAATATAGAAAATTTCGTCATATCTGTGAGTAAGTCATTCAAACATGCACACCAGCAAAAATGAACAACAATTTATTTTTGTTAGTAACACATTACATTACAAAATCAGAAGAATGATTCAAATGTCAGCAAAATAACATGGAAAATTAGAACCTCAAGTAATCACGCCATGTTTCACGAGAACATGTTTTTTCAAGTTAATTTTCTGTTTACATTTGTATGGGCAATGAGGACAAGAAAACTTAGGGTCGACACCGCACTCGTAACGCATATGTCTTTGTAAACTACGAATACTACCATAACTTCTTAGACACCGAGCACACGTCACACCAAATTCCCTCTTACATTTGGCGAAAGATTTATAAGTGGCTGGTTCTACTTGAAAACTTCCGCAACCAACGATTCGATGAGAATCTAGAAAAATTAAAAATTCACGAAAGTCAGCAAAAAATACAATCATCGATTCGCCATATTTAAATAGGACACACATTCGAACATGTGCACCAGCAAAAATGGAACAATAAGACATTTCATTACAAAATCGTGAAAGTGATTCGAATGTTAAGTAAAAAGAACATACAAAATAGGGATCTCATATAACCATGCCATGTTTTATTAAAATATGTTTTTTCAAATTATCTTTCAATTTACATTTGTGTGGGCAGTGAGGACAAAAGAACTGCGGTTTGCGGCCACATTCGTAACGCAAATGCCTTTGTAAGGTACCTATACAGCTATAAGTTCTAAGACACCGAGCACACGTCACACCGGATTTCTTCTTATACATGGCAGACGATTTACAGTTGGCTTGTTCAACTTGACAACCGCTGCTGCTACTGACAATTCTGAAGAAATCTAGAAAAATTAAAAATTCACAAAATTCAGCGAAATGTGCATTCATCTTGTTAGTAGGATATATATTCAAACATGCACACCAGCAAACATGAACAACAATGTAGTTTTGTAAGCAAAACATTCATTACAAAATCAAGAAAACCATTCGAAGGAACATGCACAACAAAATTTAAACAAATTGTCAGCAAGTCATGTTTTTAAGTGTTATTCCAAATCAAAACTTATTTTTATTCCAAATTGAAATACAGAATATCATATCATGCTATGTTTTCTGACAATATGCATTTTCAGGCTGCTTTTCTGTTTACATTTATACGGACAAAAAGAACAAAAAAAAACACTCGTAACGTAAATGCTTTCGTACATCACGCATGTACTTATAACTTCTAAAGCAACGAGCACAAGTCACTTTATTAACAACACCTTTGTCGTTGTCCGATGATTTTCGAGTACTTCGTCTGACTCGGCGAGGTCTTCTTTTGTTGTTGATTTGAAAACTGCTAGTAACGGCGAGTAGATCTAGAAAAATTCCAATTGCATCAAATATCAGCGCAAAAATATCATTCAAATTCATTGTAAGAAACATATTACAGGAGAAATGACTAGGAAAAAAATGGAGCAACTTCAAAGCTGCTCCCATTTGTGAGAAAATAATTCAGAAATTTTCATTTTCCACAAAAGAAACTGAATTTACTTTTATGGTGCCTATCAACCACTCAAATTAATAAAATTTTACTACTCATAATAAAATTCAGTTGAAGGAAAAATGAAAAATTGTAATGATTTTCTTACAAAGAAAAAACAATTAGGGGAGAGGGAGTAGGCAAAAAAAATCAATAATGGAAAATAAAAATCACCCTAATATTCTATATGTGTAACTTGCAAAAATCTGCTAACAATATAGAAGACCTAGAAAAGGTTCTACCATATGAATATTGGAGCTAGAATTGAATGTTTATCAACAGTCAAGTTACACGCTCAAGAAAGAAAGAAAATTGCAAAAAATCAAACAAAATTGGAATCTAATTTAATTGGAAACTAGAAAATAAATAAAAATGGCCTCACATAACCAAGTCTTCTTAGTATAAAAGAGTTCGCAACTCATCACAAAATTAAAAAACATAATTCAACTGCAAACAAAACCAACATGAAAATACTTAACTTCACATAAGCTTTCCATGTTTCACGAGAATATGTTTTTTCAAGTTGCTTTTTATTTTGGATTTGTGTGAGCAGTGAGGACAAAAGAACTGAGGTTCGAGGCCACATTCGTAACGTAAATGCCTTTTTAAATCACGCATGTACTTATAACTTCTCAAGCAACGAGTACATGTCAATTCAGATACCACTAATTCTTCTGCTTTGGAAAACGAATTACGAGAATGGAGAGGTCCGATAATGTTGATTATTTCAAGTGGATCTAGAAAAAATACAAAAATTATAAAACGTGAGAATGGAAAAAGAGAAAATTTCATAGTGCCATAGATTGACCTAAATTGTATTGAATAATAGTGCATAGGTAATATCTTCCAAACACGCAGGCCAGAAAAAATAAATAAAAACCATTTATTTTTGTTAATTTGTTACAAAATCAAGAAAAAATAATCCATTTGGTACTTTGGTATGTAAAAAAAAAAAAAAAAAAAAAAAAAAAAAAATGAAATTATTAAAGATCACATCATAATTTTTTTATGCACATTACCAATATGTTTTCTCAAATGCTCTTTCCGTTTGCTTTTATGAGCACAATAAGGACAAGGGAATTGAGATTCGACACCGCATTCGTAACGTAAGTGCCTTTGTAAACTACACATAAGTCTATAATTTTTCAGACACCGAAAACACTTGTGAGCAGGTACTCCTTCATCGCTGGCAGACGATTCACTAGTAATATTTTGTCCAACATGGAACAGTTCACCAATGTTGATTTGGGAAGTACAGTGTGGATCTAAAAAAATTTCAATCGCGTAAAATATCAGGGTAAAATTGTATCAAAAACGATTTATTCTTGAATAAAAAAATCTCATCAACGTCAAACAAAATTAGAGCATGTTAGCTGATTTGATTGAAAACGAAAAGATCGAAGAATAAGAGCTCATTGAACCAAGCCATGCTTAACGAGAATATGTGTTCTTAAATGTTCTTTCTGTTTGCTCTTATGAGAACAGTGAGGACAGGAGAACTGCGGTTTGACACCACATTCGTAACGTAAATGCCTTTGTAAAGAACGCATATACTTATAACTTCTCAGACACCGATCACACGACAAACCCAGTACTTCTTCATCATTGACAGACGATTTACTAGTAGTTTGTTTAGCTCTGAGATGTCTGCTGATGTTGATTTGGAAACTGCTATCAACACCGTAGAGATCTAGAAAAATTTCAACGAAATGAAATATGAGAGCTAAAACTGTAGCAAAAAAATATATGTTTTTTTGAATAAAAAAAATAAGTCCCATTTAAAAATCAAACAAAATTATATTATTACATTGCAGTAAATCTCATTACAGAAGGGGCGTGCAGAAATAAGAACTCATTGAACCAAGCCATGCATAACAGCAATATGTGCTTTCAAATTTGATTTCCTTTTGCTCTTATGAGAACAATAAGGACAAGGAAATTGAGGTTCGACGCCACACTCGTAACGTATATGCGTTCGTAAATCACGCGTATACTTATAACTTCTCGAGCAACGAGCACAAGTTACTTTATGAACAACGTCTTTGTCCTTGTCTGATGATTTTCGAGCAGTTCGCTTGGCTCGGTGAGGTCTACTAATGTTGTTGGCTTGGAAAATGCTAGTAACGGCAAGTAGATCTAGAAAAATTCCAAGTACATCTAACATCAGCGCAAAAATAGCATTCATATTCATTGTGACATGCATAATACAGTAAAAAAGATGAAAAATGATCATTTCAATTGAACCCAAAAACAAATAGGCCTACAAAGAAAGGAGTTCACACAATCAAGCCATACTTTGCAAGAACATGTTTTTTCAAATGGTCTCTTGTAGTTTTGATCAGAACAATGAAGACAGACAAACTGAGATCCGACAATTTTTTTTTTCAAAATATGTTTCAAGCACGCGGACCAAAAAAAATAAAGAAAATTATTCATTTCATTAATATTTTTATAAAAACAGAAAATAATTTCACAACTTAGATACCTAATTATAAATAAAAATACACTAAATACGCAATAAGACATCACTTCATAATTTTTCCATGCACATTTAAAATATGTATTCTCAATGTATCAGTACGTTTACTTTTTCGGGAACAATAAGGACAAAAAAATTTAGGATCGACGCCACATTCGTAACGTAAATGTCTTTTTAAATGACTCATATTACTATAACTTCTCAGACACTGCGAACATGTAACACTGGGTATCACTTCATCAGCTTTAGATTTACAAGCACTTCCTTCGGCTTGAAAAACATTGATTTGGCGACTGCTACCGATATCGTATTGATCTGGAAAAATACCAAGTGCAGGAAAAAAATTAGTAAGAAAATTTTCATATTTATATATGTAAATCGCAGTTTTAGGAAAACTTCCAAACAAACACATCACAATGATAAACTAACTTTATTTTTGAAAAAAATTCCACATACAACCAAAAAAATTTGGGATATACCTTTGGCTATTACAAAAGAAGTAATGAGGCGTCATGTTATCGTCAATCAGAAAAAAATCAAATGCGACGTCAGATAAGCACTCCATGCTTTGCGAGAACATGTTTTCTCAGGTGAATTTTTTGTCTGCTTTTGTGAGAACAATGAGGACAACTAAACTGAGGTTCAACGCCACATTCCAAACGCAGATGTCTTTGCAAAGCATTCTTACGTCTGTAGCTTCTCAGGCAACGAGAGCATGCAAAACCTGGTCCCCCTTGGACTTGTTCATTGAAATCTAGAAAAAATTCAATAATAAATAATAATAGATAAACAAAAATTCATGAGACGAACAGATAACATTTTATTGTGCAGATTCCGAACATGCAGACCAGTAAAAAAATAATCAATTTATTTTGTTAATCTCCTTACAGAAAAATAGAAAATCTCGCGATTTGGGTGATTATAAAATAGAAGGCATCGAGTAGTAATTATTCCGTATTTGTTTGGTATTACACTATCCCAAATCATGTTTTCATTTACATTTTTGCGAACATTGAAGACAAGAAAATTGAGGTTATACACCACAATTGTAACTCAAATGCATTAGTAAACTTCTCAAACTATTGTAACTTCTCAGACATGCATTCCACTTTGCATCACGTGCGTCTATATCACTAGAAGACAATTTATGAGCACTCTCTTTGGCTTTGTGAACTCTGCAAGTATTGATTTGGAAACTGCTACCAACACTATGCGAATTTACGAAAATTCCAACCGCTTGAAACATATCAGAACAGAAATTTTTCATCTGCTTCCTTCGTGTGACTAGTTTTAGTAACATGTACAATCTCAACATGCAGGTCACAACAAAATTTTTTTTTGATCTTGCATTGAAATCAAACAAAATTGGAACAGGATTTATTCCACAACAAAAAAAAAATACAAACAAACTAAAACGCATTAGATAAGTAAACCGTGCTTGGCGATAACATGTGCTTTCAAATGTTTTTTATGTTTGCTTTTATGAGAACAGTAAGGGCAAGGAAACTGAGGTTCGACGCCACACTCGAAACGTAAATGGGCGTTCAAACTCCTCATATACCTGTAACTTCTGAAACACCGAGTACA
Source organism: Trionymus perrisii (assembly GCA_900050545.1). NCBI lineage: Eukaryota > Metazoa > Arthropoda > Insecta > Hemiptera > Pseudococcidae > Trionymus > Trionymus perrisii. Next base: position 3,554 of record FIZV01046539.1, on the reverse strand, counting down.
AGTCACACCTGATTCCTTTTCATCACTGGCAGACGATTTACGAGTATTCTGTCCAGCTTGGAAAACTTCGCTAATGGTGATTTGTCTTCTCTGATCTACAAAAATTTCAAAGTTCATGTTAACCTTTGAATGCCATTCAAAAAGACAGGATATTATAAGCATCATTGCATGATTTTTCACATAACGAGGGAACAAAAAATGTTATTGTAACATCTTTCAAGCATGATCACCAAAAAAATTGTAATTCATTTGGTTAATATTCGTGTAAAATCTTACAGAATAATTTCACAACTTGGGAAATTGAAAAGAAAAAAATATGAAAATACATAAATGGAACATCTTATTTCATTATTTTTCTGTGCACTATAAAAACATGTTTGTTCAAATTATATCTTTATACCTTTACACTTGTAAGAACAATAAGAACAAGAAAAATGAGGTTCGAAACCACATTCGTGTAATGTGGGACATACAAGAATTACTTCTCAGGCACTGAGCACACGTCACACCAGATGTTACTTCATCAACAGCACATGATTTACCAACAGACTCACTGACTCGAAAAATGTTTATTTGGTACAGCTAACACCGTGAAGTTTCATATCGATATCCTACGTATATGGGCAGCTTAAGAATCGCATTTCTACATGCGCGTTTGAACAAAAAACATACATTTATCGTAGAATAAAAATCTTATGCATCACAGTTGAACAAAATCCAAAAGCAAAAAAGTAATGAAATTAGATATCAGATAAGCAAACGATGCTTTGATAGAACATGTGTTTTCAAATGAGTTTTATGTTTGCTTTTATGAGGACAGTAAGGACACGGAAACTGAGGTTCGACGCCACACTCGAAGCGTAAATGTCTTCGTAAATTACTTTTATCATTATAACTTTTCATACATCGATCACAGATTCCACCACGTTCCCTATCATCTGGGGCAGACGATTTGCAAGGTTTCTGTTTGACTTGAAACGGTCTGCTTACTCGTATGTTCATTTCTCTAATTGGATCTGGAAAAATGTCAAAATTATGAAACTTTTGAACAACCAAGCATGCAGACCAAAAATTTTAAAAATAAAAAACAAAAACAATTTATTTTGGGATTCTTCTTACATCATACAAAATAATCTCACGACTTGGGTTAACATAAACAAAAGATTAAAGAGATCAAAAAATATAGAACATCAAAAGATAAGGTTTGCATGCATGTATAGGATATGTTTTTTCAAATCAGCATTACGTTTACTCTTGTGAGAACAGTGAGGACAAGAGAACTTGGGTTCGACACCACATTCGTAACGCAAATGCCTCTGTAAACTACCTTTACAACTATAAGTTTTTAGACATCGAGCACATGTCTCACCACGTGCTTCCTCCTCATTTGAAGACAATCTAAAAACACCCTCGTTGGCTTGGAGAACGCTGCTAATGCTGATCTGGGAAGCGTGACATTCGTAACGCAAATGCCTTCGTAGACTACCTCTAGAACTATAAGTTTTCAGACATCGAGCACACGTCATCTGGGAACAACTAATGGTACTCCGAGAATCTAGAAAAATTTCAACAACATGAAGACATCACATCGATAAGCAAAAACAAAAATTCATTTTTGCAAGAAATTTCATATCGAAATTAAAGAAATTTAAAACATAAATTGACTATCACAAACAAAATAAAATAAAATAAAGAATTCAAACGTCATTTGATTACCAAAAAAAAAAAAAAATGAAATTCGATGTCAGATAAGCAAGCCGTGTTTTGAGTGAACATGTCTTCTCAAATGATGTTTTCGTTTGCTTTTATGAGGACAATAAGGACAAGGAAATTGAGGTTCGACGCCACACTCGAAACGCCAATGCTTTTGTAAATTACACTTAGAAGTATAACTTCTCAGGCACCGAGCACACGTCACACTTGATACATTTTTATCTCTTGCAGACAGTTTTCTATTATTCTGTTTTTCTGGGAAAACTCCACTAACGACGACTTTTCTGCATGGATCTAGAAAAGTGAAAAAATCTTCATCGTGCAAACCATCTTTCAAACATTAATATCTAGAAATAACAATAAAACTATATTTATTTTGTTGATTATCTCACCGCTTGGGCCAGATAATGATGAAAGAAGAGAACAAAAAAATATGACACCAGGTGATAATTTTTTCAGGCACGTTTAAAATATGCTTTCATTACGCTTACTCTTGCTCAAACAATAAAGACTAAAAAATTGATGCTCAACACTATATGTTCTCAGACACCGATCACACGTCACACCAGAACCTATTTCTTCATTCACTGGCCTGAACAACTCCACCAATATTCATTTCGGAACTATCCATTATTGGAACACGCAAGTACAACAAAATACAAAAATTTATTGTTGAATTTGTATCAATAATAATTCAATAAGACACACACATTCTAAGGTTACAGCAAAAAAACAAAGGAAAAAATCCCATAAGGATCAAACAGAAATGGAGAGCAATTTATTTTTATTTTTAAAATAAAAAATAAAGAAATAGGACCTCGCTTTTTAAGTACAAGAGTTCACATCACAAAATCAAAGCATAAGTACACAATTCAATAGTAAACAAAAGAACAAAGAAATACAGAACTTCACATAACCGTTCCATGTTTCATGAAAATATGTTTTTTCAAATGTTCTTTCCGTTTACTTCTTCGGGAACAATGAGGACAAAAAAACTGAGGTTCGACACCACACTCGTAACGTAAATGCCTCTTCAAATCACGCGCATACTTATAACTTCTCAGACACTGAGCACAAGTCACACCAGGTACCACTTCATCACCGGCAGACTGTTTGCAAACACTCTTTTTGCCTTGGGAAGGTTTGCTAATGTTGATTTGGAAACTGGTACCAACATCGAATGCACCTGTAAAAATTTCAATTGCATGGAAACATGAAAACGAAAATTTCGCATGTATTTCTATCATTTTTATACATAGTTTTTTAAACATGTCTATCAATATGCAAGTTTAAGTTACAGTAAAAATCTCGTGAATGAGATCTCAGATGAGCAAACTATGCTTTGCGAGGACATGTTTTTTTCAAATGTTCTTTCCGTTTACTTTTGTGAGAACAATGAGGACAAGGGAACTGAGGCTCGACGCCACACTCGAAACGTATATGAGCATTTAAATTTCTCACAGAACTGTAACTTTTCAAACACCGAAAACACCTCAGCTCAGGCACCTCTTCTTCACTGACAGATGATTTAAGAAGACACCGTTTGGCTCGGATAACTGCGCTGATTATTTTACTTAGACCTAGATCAGGCACGTCTTCTTCACTGACAGATGATTTAAGAAGACACTGTTTGGCTCGGATAACTCCTCTAATGTTGATTTTTTTAATCGGATCTAGAAAAATTTCAAATTCGTGATACATGTGAACAACAATTTTTTCTATTTTGTGAAATATCTTTCAAACATGTAGACCAGTAAAAAAAAAAGATTTATTTTAGTTAAGCTCGATACAAAATAATTATAACAAAAAAAAAAAAAAACAAACATTAAAACATTAAAGCA
>FIZV01046538.1:11022-21793 GCA_900050545.1 Trionymus perrisii | reverse complement strand
GAAAATTATTTATTGGTAAAAAGTAGGCCTAGGAAAAATTCATCATTAAAAAAAAAATTGGAAATTTATTTTAAGAAAATTTTTAAAATGAATTTTTAATATTTTCAAATTAATCTTTAGAAGAATATTTAGTGAAAAAATTGTTATTAGAAAAAATGAACGGGATAAATTCATAATTGATTTTTTTTTCTGAAAAAATTAGATGAAAAGAAATAATTTTTAGAGATTTGTATAGGTACTAGAAAATTTTATAATAAAAAATTTTTTCTTGCATTTAAAAAAAAAATCACTTGTTATTCTTTTTTTCAACTTCCAATTTTATTTGAATTTTTATTTTCGTTAATTTTTTCAATTTTTCAAATTTTCAATTTTTTACAATATTTTAAATTTCAAAGTTTCGAATTATTGTTTTCTCTCATTTTGGGCCTCCAAATTTTACCTATTTTTTTAGAATTTTGATTTGGATTTTTTCAACTTAAGTTTCGAATTTACCTATTGTTTTCTCTAATTTTTGGCCTCCTTTATTATTTTTTTTAGAATTTTGGTTTTGATTTTTTCAATTTTTAATCATTTCAGATTCACGAATCAATTTCTTTTTTTTCTTTTTTTACAATTTTCCACTTGTTATACTATTTTTTCAATTTTTTGAATTCTTTATTGAAATTTAATTTTTGTTGCAATCATCTATTTGAATTTTTTTCATTTCTTACTCAGATTTTTTTTCAATTTTCAAATTTATATGTATTATCATTATTATTATTATTATTATTATTATTATTATTGAAGAAAAATCTTCAAACTAATTCATTTTTTTTTAAATGAAAAATATTAGGTACGTAGGCATATTACTCGTAAAAAATTATTCTTAAAAACATTTGGAAAAATTGATTCTCTGAAAAAAAAAATCAAATCGAGTAAAAAAGAAAGTTGGAACAGAATAGAAAAAATTCTAAAATGACTTGAATTTTCGCAGCATGCCGTCCAAAAACATCACATGGAATGGCTCCGAAAGTAAGAAGCTCTCTCCATACTTTGATCCCGAAGTACCAACCCAAATCTTAATCAGCGGAAGATTACAATCTGAAAAAGTATTCCAACCAGCTGAATTAGCTTTCAGTAAGTGATCTCACACATTCCACAATCGTACTTTAGTACTACAAAGAAATATTCTTATTCGATACCCATCTCGTCTGAAAACAGCCTACGGAGTCCGTGGACGCAGAATGAACGTAATCTCGGTCAACTGGGACGATTACTCTTCATGCGGATACTTGAAATCTGTCTTCTTTACCGTTCCTCAATTGGCTACCGTCGTCAGTGACATGATCCAAAAAACGTTGATGGCTCAAAACAACATGGACTTGAATAAACTTCGCATGACTGGTTTCGGTTTTGGAGCCCATGTCGCCGGTTTAGCTGCCAGAAAATTACCCCAAAAACCCGCCAGAATTACCGGTTAGTTAAAAGGTACACGAGTAATTTGACGCAAGCCTAATTACAATCTGATGATAGTTTTGGACCCGGCTGGTTTCTTGTACAATGTTTTATCGAGCCACTGGAAAGTACAAAAAGGAGACGCTCAATTCATGGACACCATCATGACCAACCGTGGATTCTACGGAATGAACGAATTAGTCGGCGATATTAACTTCTTGCCTAGCGGAGGACGTATGCAAAAGGCTTGCGAAAACTTGAAATTCGGTGAGAAATTATTTGCAAGCGGGTAAAACAATTTGCAAATATTGCCAACTAACGAATGTTTTCTTATTTCAGGTAAAAACGCTTGCAGCCATCATCTGGCTCTCGAATATTTCCTCGAATCGGTCCAAAAAGGTAGCTCTGGTTTCGTCGCCAAACCTGCCAACTCGTGGGCTGACTTCTTGGCCCAGAAGAGCTTCACCAAATACTCCGAAATTATGGGCGAAAACGTATCCCAAAGGTAAGCTTACGAATAAAACATAACCAGGTCGAAACTAAATATTAAAATTTTTTCATTGCAGGAAAACTGGCACCTTCTACCTCGAAGTGAACGCTCAAACTCCGTACAGCAGAGGAATCAACGGAGCTTATTTATTCAAAAAGGCATCCGAAGAACCCATCGAAAAACAAGGCGAGAACGTCCAGTCTCAGTGGGCTCAAAATGAAGAAGGATGGTCCCAAAATGGTCAATAATAAGTGGCCCTATAAACCTTTGAAATTTGTATTGTTTTACTCTTAATTTAATATATTTCTCACTTTAGAAGTGAACCGTTTAATAAATTTATGCTTTGAAACGTACCAACGTCTTACGATTTTTCATCAAATGATACTTCTTCTCCTACGTACTTAATACCTATCTCCTGAATGGCCAAAGTCCAATTTTGGCCATTTTCATGGTTTTGCCCGTTTCTTAGTAATTCGACTGCCCTCTATCGAATGAAAGTGGAAGTATAGGAGTATACTCTTACTTTTACGAATAATAGTTTCAAAGATCAGCATTGTGTGCCTTCATGATTATTTTCTGAATGGCCTCAGTGTCCAAAATGGTAATTTTTCGAAGGGACAAAAAGTTTCAAGCAAATACATATTATGATGTAATATTTTTATCAAACATTAATATGACACCCAGGATATTTTATTACACTATTTAAACTTACCTAAGATGGAATTTTAGGAATATGACCTATTTTGTGTTGAGAAATGGCCTGATAAAATTGAACTTGAAAAATGGGATACAAACATTTTTGAGTCAAGTGTTTTTTTTTTCATTTTTAAAAGTTCCATTCGGTGGCCCTATTAACCACCAATACATCCACGAACCTCGCTGCTTAGGAAATATCCTAAATGTGAACCCCGCACCCTCTACATTGCTTCTTCGCGTTTAACTCTTCAAATTCGGTTCAAGTAAAAAAAAATGGTCTTATATGAAATTGAAGTAAGTAGGTACTTGAAATTTTTCATAAAAAACTTATATTCATTTTTTGAGAAGTGAACTGATGGTGCAAAAAGAGCGTCGAAATATAATAAAATTTAACATTCCCCCTCCCCATTTGACGTTTGTTTTTGTGACACCCGCTCATTTTTCAAAAAATAAAAAATTAGTTTTTTGGGGCACAAATACTTCAATTTTAGTTATGATCCTTTTTTTATTTGAATACAAGTTTGAAGAGTTACATACAAGGGAACATTTTAAAATCAAAAAAAATTGTTACTCAAAAATTTTTCGTGACACTTTTGGTTTGGTTCAATTGTATTGAATTATTTTTGATGAAAATGGATCCTCAAAATATTGTTATAAGTGAGTTTGAGCAGTAGGAGGCAAAAGTCAGAGCCGGTGTGAGGGGGTATTTAACCCCCTCCCACACTCATTTTTTGTTCGGAAATTTTGGAAAATTTTTGACGAATTTGGCAGTACTTTGAGAATTTAGTAAAATATTTGAAAATTTTCATTTGATAAACTTTTGGCAAATTTCGAATTCCAAGTTCGGTAACATTTTGAGAAATTTCAAATACTGTATTCTAATTAAAAGTCGATCCAACATTAAAATTTATTAAAATTTGAATCATTACCCAATTTCAAAATTTTTTAAACACGTTTCACTACACTTGAAATTTTTTGAATTTTGACGATTTGTTGAAGTAGCAAAATTTCATAAGTTTTAAAAATCTTTAAAACTCGACAAACTTTGAAAATAGTCTTTTGAAAATTTTTAGGAAATTATAACGAATTAAAATTTAAATTTCTAAAACTTTAAAAATTGATTTTTCAAAATTTTCCTAAAATATTTCGAAATTTTAAAAATTTTCTAAAAGTTTAGGTATTAATTTTTAAAATTGAAAAAAATTGAAAATCAACTTTTTAAAATTTTTTTAAAAATTGCACTTTTGAACCATTTAATTGAAAAAAAATTAATGTGAAAAAAATTTTCTTTTCTTGATTTATATTTTTTTCGGGTGGTTTAATTGGGACTCTATAGTTTTTTTTTATATATGTAAAAGGAATGTGGGCGTTTTTTTTTAATATTTCTAAAAAAAATAGCGGTTTATATGCATTACGTACTGAAAAGTTGACAATTTTTCAAAATTTAAAATTTTGTAAAATTAATGCATCACATACATACATTCTAATTAATAAATCATCAACATCATCATCATCAAAAATTAACGATTTTTAAAAATTCAGAAATTTTAAAGAATTTTGCAATTTTTAAAAAGTCAATAATTTTTGAAAATTTTTCAGTTATTGAGAGAAACAAACAATTTTTTAAAAATTTGTCAATTTTTGAGAAATTTGTGAAAATTACAAAAAGTTAAAAAAAAAGATTAGTGAAAATTCTGTAATTTTTGTAAAATCAATAATTTTTGTGGATTAGAAAATTTTAAAAAAATCAGCAATTTTCAGGAATTTGACAACTTTTAGAAATTTTGTACATTAATTCAAAAAATTCAATAATTTTATAAAAATTTTCAGTTTTTAAGAAACTAACAATTTTAAAAACTTTAAAAATTTTGCAGTTTTTAAAAATTTAATAATTTTTGAAGATTTGTCAGTTTTTGAGAAAATTACAATGTTTAAAAATTTAATAATTTTTGAAAATTTGCCAGTTATTGAGGTAATTAAAATGTCGATTTTTGGAAATTCGGTAATTTTTATAAAATCAATAATTTTTGTGAATTTGATTCAGTTTCTAAGAAACTAAAAATTTTTAAAAATTTGAAAATTTTGCAAAATTTTGTAATTTTTAAAGGATTAATAATTTTTGAAAATTTGTCAGTTTTTGTGGAAATGAAAATTAAAAAAAAAATTTTAAAAATGATGATTTTTGAAAATTCAGTAATCTTTGTAAAATCAATAATTTTTGTAAATTTGTAAATTTTTAACAATTCAGCAATTTTAAGGAATTTGATCATTTTTAAAAATTTAGCAATTTTGAAGAATTTAATCATTTTTTAACAAATTTTAGTTTTTGAGAAACTGACAATTTTTAATTATTTGATGAATAATTTTAAAAATTTGAAAATTTTTCAGTTTTTGAGAAAATGACAATTTTTAGAAATTTAAAAAAAAATGATAATTTTTGAAATATTCTGTAATTTTTGAAAAATCAATAATTTTTGTGAATTATTTTTTTTTTTTAATTCAACGATTTTGAGAAATTTGATAATTTTTGAAAATCTTGAAATTTAGGCAATTTAATAGCTAGTTTTTGAAAATGTGAGAACGAATAAATTACTTTGAATTTTGAAAAAAATACTTAGTATTTAAAAAAAAAAATGAATTTTCAATTTATTCCATAAGACAGTCTTCTCCCCCCCTTTGAAAAAGTGAAACAGCAATGTATCAACTTTCTGGCTTCCATAATTATATTTTTCCTCTCAGATTCACTACTGCTATTTAATTATTAAATAACAAATTGTGTGATTTTTTTTTTCATTTTTAAAATTATCGACTTTGTAAATAGTCCACCCTATACATTTACTTTGCATTTAAAGTGAATGGATGAAAATAGTTAGGCAGGTGAAATGGCAATATCAAGATGATTCTTACTTATACTTGATAATTTGTTTTCCAAACATTTTTGCGCACCTCCCTCTTCAAAGTTGTTGTTCTTTTATGGAAAAAAGTACTTATCCAAAAAGTACATACAATTTTTCCACGTTAAAAAAATTATTATATTTTTTTTTGAAAGGTTTTGTGAGAAAGGATTATTAGATACCAAAAAATTAAGGAGAAAAAAAATTGAAAATAATGGTCTCTAAAAGTGGAAATAAAATTTAGAAGTTGTCAAAAAGTGGCTTTCTTAAGTAAAAATACTAGGTATAATTAGGATTATTTTAACCACAATTTTTTTTCTCCTTAATTTTTTTCAACGTAAAAAATTTCATTATTACTGATAATATTTTCTTGTTTGGTAGAAACACCTCCACTGAGACCATTTTGATTATTATTTTTATAATTTCTTATTTTTTTAGGGAAGGGGGCTGTTTAAGACATCAATTGAAGTCTTAAACTCAACTTAAGAGAAGAATAAAAAACAAGGAATTAAGTATTTTTTCAGAAAAATAAACAATTTTGTAGAGTGGGAGTTTAAAAAGTATCAACAGTTTAAAGTAAGAGCCACCCTGGTGATAACGTAGGCAGCGAAAAATTATTTAATTATGTTCAATGTGAATTCAGATCATTAGAAAAATATGCATATTTTTTTCAAATGAATTATTGCCTAGATACTCCAGAAGAAACAAATTTCTCATTAAATGTAGGTGCATGAATTAAAGCTGAATCAACAGTTCCATCGATAAAGCGGAGAAGTTCAACAATGTACTTATTTGTAGAATAGCTGAGACAGTAAAAATGTTTGAAATAGCCCTGCCCGTCAATAGTTTCTCATTCCATGCTATGACGTTTTATCGTCTTGTTAATTTTTTTCCCATCAAGGTGAGGTGATAGTTTAGACTAACAGAACTTTGTGATTAGCTATAACGTATGTTTCTTTTGGAGAAGAAAATTGATAACCGGGGTTCCATTTATTCGATATAAATTCACGTGAGTATAACTTTTTATTGACTACCTATTTTTATTGTTGAAATTTAAAAATTAGGTATTGATTTTCGTGAATTTTTCCCACTGAAATGATAACTTTTAGATACCTATTAATAGAAATTGATATTCTATCGTACCTACCTACCTACCTACTCGTGATTGTTGAATTTGGTAAGTTAATTGGAAAGTCGAAGTGAATAAAATAAGTGTTTTGGAAGTTTTTACGAAATCAATATTCCGTCTAAAAATAACCCTGATTGTAATTTTACAAGAGTTTTCATCAATTTTGAAACTTCGGGAGATTTTCGTTACTTAGTTAATTTATTATTTAAGATAATTCGTTGAAAATTTTAATTAATTTTTTTTTCACCAGTATGTGGTAGGTAGGTAAAATTTCAAATTATTGGAATATTTTTCAGTAGGTTTCAAATAAAATTTTGATTTTTTATAAAATTCAGTTCGGTATCTCTCGAAAACAAAAATACCTAGGTATTGTGAAATAGTTTTTCTCTCATTGAAGTGGGAGAATATTCAATTATTGGTGTGTTTGTTTTATTTTCATTTATCGAAATTACTATTTCAGACGATTCGTCCAAATTTCACAAAATCTCTTGTACCTATTTAGCTTCAAGTACCTACTTATTTAGGTTCATGTCTCGAAACTAAAGAAGTATTTCAGCCTACCCATTTCAAATTAATCAACGATGCAATCTTATTCGTTTCTAACATTTTCATCATTATCGAAATTTTAAGTACAAATTTAAACATTTATAATGGATTTCTGACCCCGAGAAATCTACTCTGAAAGACATCAGCGAATACTCCAACTTTATGGCGAAGTTTTTACTTGAGATTTCTAAAAAAATCTCATCTTTAGATACAACGGAAGTTGAAAAAAATTTTTGCAGCTTTAAAAATACTTAATCGATGAGAGGTAGGTAAAGTTTAAAATATTTTACTTCAAAGTAGGCATAACCTCTCCTACTCTGTTTGCTTTCTTTTATTAATTCTCTTTTCTTGCCTTCCAATTAAATCTGCGCGTTAAAAGATACGTTAACATTAAAAAGCTTTTGCTAACAAAAAAGCTAGATAGGTGTACCTATAGAAAATATTTTAATTAAAGATGCGAAGTAAAGGCCTTTTCTTACCTAAATAATCTGCTGTGTAGAAACATTCCTTTCCTCTCCTTTGTTTTTTGTTTTTTTTTTATTAATTTAGGAACAAATAAAACCCCGTATTATTCACGTGTCGTAAATAATGAGAACACTTTATGCCTACCTATATTTCAAGTACCTACGTATGTTATCTTTGATCGTAACTAACGAATGAAAAATATTCGCAATTGATCATTTCAGATTAGAAGCTGACAACAATGAGCTATTTGGGCATTGTGATGTGCCTGTGGGCAAGCTGTATTTTTAGTAGTGGCCCACAATCACAGCACTTGTGACCAAACTGCTATACAAATCGACTTATCATCGTGTAGCATTTTGCAGGCGCTATTGCAAGCCCGTACTTCAAATATTTTTTTCCTGACTGCATTAAAATTCAGGCGAGATTTCAAATAAAAAAAGAAAATACTTTTCATCGGAAAATCACGTAATTAATTCGCGGTTAGAATTGGTATTCTGGTCTTTTAACCGTTTTATACGTACTTATACTTATGGTGCATATCTTAACGTAGACGAATTGAAAAGCGAGTCGAGCAGATTTCCGCTTCAGTTCTTGTTCTTATCTCAGATATTAAAAGAATGTTTAACGTCGCAAAATTAATAGGTATTCTATTCAGATATTATTCATTGATTGCTACGAACCAACTGGTTGAATTGGTCATTTGTTTATTTTTATATTTTTTTTATCGACCATTAAGATGCAAAAAAAAAAAAAAAAAATGGGAAAAAATTAAAAAAAGTTCGACTACGATAGGTATTGTTTTGTCTGGAAAACCAAATTAGATTTCATTGACGTTTATAAGTTAGATTAGGTATACCTTAAGTAGAGAAAACTAGACATAAAACGATTTACTTTACACATTATCTGGATTAAGTATCAAGGTACAGATTCATTTGCAAGAATTTATACCTCCGAAATTCTAATCTAAGACAAACCGACTGAAATTATTTTTAATTTTACTATTGCGTAGAATTCCTCGGTGACGTCACTACCCCGGTATGGTAAATTTCCTTGTAAACAAAAGGCCTGCCTACATTAGGAATGCTGAAAATTTCGATATTTCTTTAAAGTATACACGAGAAGCGACGCCGATGAGAAGAATGCCTTTCGAGTACTGTGATGTGTATGTGGGCTTATTGTGATCTATGTCAGTGGCCCACAATCACAGCACTTTTATCGAGTGGCTATCATTTTAAGATGTAGTTAGGTATTTTGAATTTGATTCTTATGACAGAATCGGAAAAGTTGAAAAGTTTAAATATTGATACAAGAGTAGGTATAAAATTATTTACTGCTTTTTGTTAGATGTAAGTTTAAGTTCTATATCTAACACAATGTAAGCCTTTTTAGCGTGTAAAAGAATGTAAACGACAAATGTTGTTCTTTTGTCTTTTTTCCTTACGCTATAAATACATATAACAAAAGAACGTTATGTGAGATTTTTTTTTCATAAGCTGGGCTTAATCTTCCAATTTCACTTGTCACGCAAACGTTTCACTGCTTACTTTTTCTTTGTGATGAAAAATCTACCAGATTTTACTGCTCTCGTATTGCCATCGTATCACTTCCGTTTATCAGCAATAAAATGAAGGAAAGAAAATAACCTTTCAACAGAGGAAATACTCAACTCGTGCTTATAACTACTTTATGGTGAACATTCTACACGTTGGAAATGTATTTGAATAAGACCTGCAGCCAAAAGAAAATCTGGACCAAATGGAAAATTTCTTCGACTTGACCCCTCCATTTATTTAATTTTCCTGAGTTTATCTTTTATCAAATGCCAATTTTTGCTAATTTTTTGCCGCGACAATTTAAAAATTTTTTTTAGCAACATTTCGAATTTTTTTTTCCTAAATCATCAAAAGTTCGAAACTGCGAATATATTTTGAATTTTTTTTAGAAATTTTTGCATTGCAAGCCTAGAATTAAGAGCAATATTTTCCAAAAATAATATATATATTTTCGAAATATTTCGGAAATATTATTTTGAGAATATTAGGTATACCTACAGAAATTAAATTTCGAAAGTTTTTCTTAAAAGGCCAAAATTACGAATATTTTGAAAAATTCTTTTTGCTCTGTTTGAATTAAGCCACAGGGGCTAAGCTAAGGACTTCGAAAAAAAAATTGTTTTTAATTTCGCCTAAGATGTTCTACCTTGCGTCACTCCAGTACCGTGATAAAGTAGGAAATTAGACTGTGGTGCGCTGGAAAACAAATCTTGTAGGCCTATATATTGAATTTTTTATGTGCTTGATCACCAGTGGCGAATCTGAGAGGAAAAATATGGGGAAGTCAGAACGTTGATAAATGTCACTTTTTCAATGGGAGGGGGAGTGTTGCTTTATAGAATAAATAGAAAATTCAATTTTTTGAAAAACATGTACTGTTCTTTCAAAATTTGAGTGTTAGAATTTCTTTAAAATTCAGAGTAATTTTTTTTCACATTTAAAAAAATTATTTATCAAATTTTTTAAAATCGTTGAATTTTTTAAAAGTTAAAAATTCAAAAAAATTATTGATTTTTCAAAAATTGCGAAATTTTTCAAAATTGTCAAACTTCTATCTCAAATACTGACAAATTTTTAAAAATTTGCCAAGTTTTCCAAAATTGCCGTATTTTCAAAAATTACATAAATTGTCCAAAATTGACAAATTTTCCAAAATTGCTAATTTTGGAAAATTTTGTCGAATTTTTAAAAATTGTTAATTTTTAATGATCTAATGATTTTACGAAATCGCAAAATTTTCAAAAATTATCAAATTTCCCCAACTTGTGGAATTAACATGGATATTTTTTTCCTCTGGGGGTAATTCCAAAATTCCGCGAGACCAAAAGTCACGCGACGCTATAACTTTTAGAAACTTGGAAAAAAATTTAGTTTTCTGACTTTAAGTCAGACTTTTAATCAGGGACACAAAACGGAACGGGAACGGAACGGAAAACCGGAACGGGAACGGAACGACTTTCCGGTATAACGGTACCGTAACGGTACCGCATACCGGAAAAAATTTAAAACGGATACCGTAACGGTACCGGATACCGGAAAAATTTAAAACGGAAAACCGGAACGG